>CAXIPT010000002.1:2666229-2691146 GCA_964030475.1 Tethya wilhelma
TGGGGGGGGGGGGGGGGGGGGGGGGGGGGGGGGGGGGGGGGGGGGGGGGGGGGGTCAGCTGCACCCCCATTTTTCCCAGAAAATTAATTATTCATTGTGCTCTTTGTACACAAAGTGATCACTGGTGATTTACTTTAGAATCTTAAAAAGTTTTTCAAAGCTAAATAAGCCTAAATACTGTAAAATAATAGAGAATTTCTTGCACAAAAACAGCTAAAGAGACACTTGAGACAGGTTAGTAGCTACATAGCACGAGTTTACTCTGCTCACAATTGATTCAGAAAATCAGTGGAGCTAAATCGTGCACAATTAATTCTGAAACCCCTATTCTTATTTTCTGGATTCACCGCTGCATATAGCTATTATAATTATAGAGCTGGTACACTATGCACACAGTGTTTTAAAAATACTGAACACAAACAGATTGTCGGAGCAATTAATATAAGCGCTCAGAACCTGAGGTATACAGTATGATAATATTATATAGGTATAGTGAAAAGTCATACTTCTGAACTAGAACACACAAAAAGCCTAAAGAGTCTCTAGAGGTGATAGAGAGAAGTGCTTTAAAATAATTTGGTGACCTTAGAGAAACTGTATATATTTAAGCGCTGTTTTCTTAACCAAAAATAAAATGCGTGATGTTTTAGAACATTCTATGACCTTCGGTGACTTTTTTTGTTTTGTTTCTAGCATGATCTGGGTACCACGTTTGGATACTAGCTTTTTGCATGTATACGTACGTGTATTGTGCGTTTGTCAAGAAAAATGTCACAAAAGGTCACACATTTTATTTTGGTAACAAAACAGCACTTATATATAATAGTGACTTAGATCCATTAACACACCAAAATTTAACAGTGATATACATTTCAGAGAATCTGATCGTTGCAAGCTTTCATGGATGGATACATAATATTATCAATTATAATAAATTATGTGATCCATCTGTCATTTTTTGAATTGTGCACAGATGAATATAGCAATTCAGTGCTATATTTACAAGAAGTAAAAATTTTATATATCATACGTACGGTAGTACGTATAGTAGGAATGGGCCGACTGTCCCATAGACACAATACAAAATGTTTATGATCATAAAAATCTAGCAAAACAAAGTAGAGTCTTTTAACTTGCTCAAAGGCACTCTTTGACAGGTTACCAATTGTATGCAAGGCCTAAAATTCACAGAAACTTTCAGCAGCACTCGTAGAAAGCGCTACTGGGAAGCCACAATAGTGCCATTTTTGTTCTTACTTGCGTAGAGTACTTCCTTCCTAACTGACTTACTTGAAAAGCATTTCCAGAGAACCGGAATGTGTTGAGCCAACTTTGACATCACAAAGTAACTTCTTTTTCTAGGTACTACATTCCTTGATACTCGTCCTTGATACTACATATTAAATAGGCTTAAACAAAAACTAGAAAGCTTTGAAACTAAGTGTATAAATTCATGTACTTCAATGCAGCCATCTTTGTAGGTAGAGTTCAAAGGTCATTATTAATTTATCCATGCACGGGGCATTATTATGCGCATGTAAAAATTTCAAAAAATAAGTAGTGTAGGAATGGGCAGTGCAGTGGAACAAGGGATGTCTCAATTTCGGCACATGATTACCAGGGGCGTAGCCAGGGGGGTGCTTTAATAGGGTGCTCGAGCACCCCCTTTGCCACTGAGCGGAAGCGCAAAAACCATATAATTGGATTTATTAATCAGTAATCAAGCCTTTAAATATCTCTATTTCTTACATGTTTGTTGCTTGAAGCTATTTTCCAAGCTCATCTATGCCTGAGCTCTTGATAAACAAACTTCAGAACCGTTTAATTCACGCTAGGTCGATCGAAAGCGCTCAGCAGCTTACTTCCAGCAATAGTTCAAAGGTCGTGATATCGGTCACGTGACCCAAAAATGGGCGTGGCACCCCCAAAATTTTCGGCGCGCTCCGTGCGCACAGTTTTAGCACCCCCTTACTCTAAATCCTGGCTACGCCCCTGATTACTTCATTTTTATACCCATGGGCCAACTCTTGACTGGCAGTCCAGTTTAAGTTTTCTGTCTGTTATAAAGTTTATATTACTCCACTGCTTATAGTCAACTGATTAGTAGGAATTTGAGCCAATGCAATAATAAGCTACAGTACTATATATTGTACACTGCATGAGATCATTGCATCAGTTTACAGCACCGAGGATCGATATAAGGGATAAAGAATAAAAATGAAGTAGTCATGTGCCGAAATTGAGACATCCCTTGTTCCAATACTTTTTACTGCACTGCCCATTCCTACACTACTTATTTTTTTGAAATTTTTACTATAAAACTGAGAAGTGTAGGAATGGGCAGTGCTGTAAAAAGCAAGGAAACAAGACAAATCTCTGAATTTTGGCACATGACTACTTCAGTCTACGGAAAGCCTGCGAAAATCCAATAGATACATTTTATCGAACATTTTGATTTTGTATTGGGCAATATGGGGATAATGATATTCATGAGTCTAGGTTTGGCACAGAGCCAGCAGCTTTTTCAATCAGTCAAAGCGGGTCAATTCTAACGCTAGGAGAAGCTATAGTTTTCTAAAAGCACAAGGTCGAGCGCTCTTAGTTAATACCAAATTTATATGTTTTGGCCCAATTGGAGGTAAGTAGCAAGCGTTTCAAAGTAGGATAATTCTAGAATTATAGCTAACTTTGAATTTTGGGCAAATTAGTACTGAGCCTGCTGAGGCCTTAGCACTTGGTTTAAAGCGAAGTTTGATGATTGCACTTTTGATACAGCTAGTCAGAAATTGTGTGGTGTAAGTATGATCACTATACAGGCCCTTTGTGCGCATGTTCAACATACAAAAGGGGGGTTTTGGCATCGCTGCCTACCTGATAATAGCACATTTGGAACGTTTTTGGGACCATAAATATGTAGTTTAGCTCTTGTTCTATCATTCTATGAAGTCTGTAGTTGTAAATTGTAGTGCTTTTTGACTTATGAACTCCCTTACTCAGGACCTGAAATTTTTTTGCGTGTGACTTTGAATTTTGGGCAAATCAGTACTGTAGTATTCTGAGACTCCAGACTTGGATTTACTCTCCTTTACATTGCTGGCTATGTATATTCAAGACTNGAAGTGTAGGAATGGGCAGTGCTGTAAAAAGCAAGGAAACAAGACAAATCTCTGAATTTTGGCACATGACTACTTCAGTCTACGGAAAGCCTGCGAAAATCCAATAGATACATTTTATCGAACATTTTGATTTTGTATTGGGCAATATGGGGATAATGATATTCATGAGTCTAGGTTTGGCACAGAGCCAGCAGCTTTTTCAATCAGTCAAAGCGGGTCAATTCTAACGCTAGGAGAAGCTATAGTTTTCTAAAAGCACAAGGTCGAGCGCTCTTAGTTAATACCAAATTTATATGTTTTGGCCCAATTGGAGGTAAGTAGCAAGCGTTTCAAAGTAGGATAATTCTAGAATTATAGCTAACTTTGAATTTTGGGCAAATTAGTACTGAGCCTGCTGAGGCCTTAGCACTTGGTTTAAAGCGAAGTTTGATGATTGCACTTTTGATACAGCTAGTCAGAAATTGTGTGGTGTAAGTATGATCACTATACAGGCCCTTTGTGCGCATGTTCAACATACAAAAGGGGGGTTTTGGCATCGCTGCCTACCTGATAATAGCACATTTGGAACGTTTTTGGGACCATAAATATGTAGTTTAGCTCTTGTTCTATCATTCTATGAAGTCTGTAGTTGTAAATTGTAGTGCTTTTTGACTTATGAACTCCCTTACTCAGGACCTGAAATTTTTTTGCGTGTGACTTTGAATTTTGGGCAAATCAGTACTGTAGTATTCTGAGACTCCAGACTTGGATTTACTCTCCTTTACATTGCTGGCTATGTATATTCAAGACTTGGAATCGGTTAGGCAAAGCATCATAAAAAAACAGGAGTTGAAAAATACAGAAAAGTTCACATTCAATATTCTCACTTTGAGGAGTATACAATAGTGCACGGTAGATTACAATAATTATAGTATGCAAAATATGCGGAAGAATGCGGAAATGGCTACATGTATAATGATATTCATAAACCACAATATCGTCACAACTACGCTTTATGACAGCTGCACATAATATGAATTTCATTTCCTGTAAGTGCGATAAAATTGAGGGCTTTCCGTAGACTGACTTCATTTTGATGACTCAAGTTTTATAAGTGTTGATCGTTTGGCTCAATGGACATGAGTCAATGCAAGCAATCACTTGATTAATTCAGTTGGATGAAATAACAAGCCTGTATATAGAATGTAGATACACAGTAACGTTTGAGAGTTGGACACAAAAAATGAAGTAGTCATATCTGCCGAAATTCAGAGACTTGCCTTGTTTCCTCGCTTTTTACAGTACTGGCCATGCATTCCTACACTTCTCATTTTTATAAACTTTTTACTACAGTAACTTGTGAATATTATTTTAGTACTATAGAAACTTAATTACTAATGTTAAAAACTGTCAGTTTGTGTCAATAAAACATCGAAGTTCCAAGATTTTTCTGGTGATTTCACTGTTAAAAATAGTGTGTCCACATAACTGCTTAGATTTTACACACTAGTGTGTTAAACAACACCCTTTTTCTGTTGCCATGGAAACGTTTGATGTGGTTTAAGTTCAAAGAAGCATATTTTCATGTGGATTAACTTTTCTGGGGATTGAATACTGAAATATTAGTTTTCAACATCTAGAGAAGCTTTTGAGTTACATTATCATGCTTAAATGCACATTTAAGATTTACACACTTTAGGTGTGTTAAATTTAACGTGCATGGGAACACACCATTTTTAACAGTGTTGGGGACACTTCTTGTGTAATAGTAGTACACTTTTAAATTAAAGTGTGCATGACATCCTTAATGCTACTTGCCGCATAATTATATATAAATGCAGCAGACATTATATATGTATGCCATGATTGTTTCGAACTAAGGTTTAACTTATAATGATGGACTCGATCATTGTGCAATTATTGCATGTCATAGTGGATGATGAGATTGCTGCTAAAGAAATAAAAGTGTATACCAAAATTATTATAATCATCAAAGTTTAAATTCATGGCTCATTGCATGCATGTACCATGCATATCATGGTGTCATTCACTCCAAACAAATAATTGGTTCTAAATGTACTGTATTACGGACAATTCCATGCGTGCACTTACCAGGAGTCAGCTAGCTCACGTATATTAATTTAGTGATTAATTGAAGTAATGATGCACGTATATTAATTTAGTGATTAATGATGCACGCACTATGTTGTGGTTTACAATAGTTAATTGATTTACTGCATTGTGGGCAATTATGAATTTCAAACAATCACTCATAATATTATTGTACAAAATGTGCAGGTTTTAATCGTGGTGTAAGGCCGTGTATCGTTGCACTACGACTTTATGCTAATGACGGAAATACCTACTGGGACTACCTAAACATCAAGCATCCTGGAAGACCCTTGTGTTTCTCAGTGTTTGAGGCCGATGCAAAAGATGCAATCACCATTTCTCAAGGTCTGGCATTTCTGCATTTTGGCTATACTAGCAATCGTGATGGCAGTATGTTGTGCCACAAGTTCCAAGAGCCAAAAGAAATTACATATGTTATCCATTTCACCAACTCCGCAATTCTACAAGAGTTGGCCGTTAGTCTTCCGTGTCCTCGCACTGGGTCTCTTCCTCAGAATCAGCTGATAGACGACAAGTCCATCCAACGCATGATCGTATCATCTAACATCCTACTTCGACTGTTTGTGAGCGAAGAAACACACACTACCGGTGGCTTCAAGTACGGCTTGTTGACTCAACTAAACAAGGCCAATTCTGTGGATAAGATTGATGTCGTCGATTTTAAGGTGATTGACTTGTGTCTGCAAAAGTTTGCAACCAATTACTTCGAGCAGCACCCTTCTGAAAGTAAGATTGTCATCAAGAATTCAAGCTGGGAGTTGTTTTCTTGCCGAGGAGTGCTTATTCTGGACCGCACTGAAATTGCCGATCTCCCGAAGAAATTGGAACGCCTCCAAATAAGCCCGAACGTCAATTTAATAGTGGAGAGCTTCATTGATAGCCAACTGGATGAAGATCGGGTATGTCATCGCATCCGAGTCTACTCCACTCGCAATGGAAAAGAAAAAGGGATGCCCCAATCAAATATTCTGACATCAATATCACCTTTGTTCTACACATTCTCCAGACAGCTACCCTACTGCACAGGTGACACTTCTATGCTTCACGTTGACACAGAGTCCAGTGTTGATCTCTGCCGTCAGATACATACCATCACACAGCACTACTGGAACACCATGGTGCCTGTGCTCATGGATGTCGACAAGGGTGCTGAACCAGTCATATTCGGTTTCGACTTTGTTCTGTCTCCAAACGGGCCAATTTGTATCGAAGTGAACAACCTTGACTCCCTTTCCATGTTCTCATTGTTTGTGTACGAGACGTATGGTGATGAGTGTGGCCTAGTGCCTCTCTATGGGATGTACAATCACATGCTTACACGTTCTTACGACTACATGTTGTGTGGTCGCATGATCCTTGTGGTTGGAGTGGGTTGTTACAGCAAGCTGCGTCTATTTGAGTTCTTGGCCACTGTTGAAGCAAAGGTGGTGTTGATTGACATCCAACCACCTCCATCCGGTATTGAAGTCCAGTACTACATTCAAGCTTCATTGTACGATCCAGCTCAGTATGAAGTTGAGGTCGAAAAGGTAGTGGCAAAGCTGAAGGAGCTCAATGTGGTGCTTTTCTCCGTAATTACACTCTACGAAGACTACGTTCCATTTCGAACCATGCTGACCAATGTTTTACAACAAGAAGGCATTCTCAACATCCGTAATCACACCTTGTCTGTTGAAGATTCTTTCCGCAACAAAGACAAAATCTGTGTGTACAACACTCTCAGAGGCAAGATATCATCCTCCTTTGTACCACGACAATACTCAGTTGCTTCCGATGCAACAGTGTTGACTGACGAAAACGTCTCAACCATTCGAATCGATCGTCCTCACATTCTGAAGCTGAGTACCTCATCAAGTGCATATGGCTGCATGCGTATCAATAGTACCAAGGATATCGTTCCTGCTTACAATGCTGCCAAGAAGCTTGTAGTCAATACACCTTTAGATGCTGGTGTTGGGATGTGTTTTGGCACACAGATCTTTATGAGTGAGTTGTACACTGGAAGTGAGCACGACCTTGACATCATCATGAGCGAAGGAGAGCCCGTTTGGCACATGTTCAGTGACAATAGAGCAATGGCTGCTGAAGCTGAGACAACTGGTGCTCAGTTCCTCGAAAAGGGGTGTACAATGCCATCCATGATCATAACAGGCCTAAAATCGAAGCAAATTTTGTCCCGTATAGTTCAATCACTGAAATGCTTGTCACTTACTCACGGTGTCTTTAATGTCGAATTCTTTCTTACTTCTTTTGGCATCAAAATCATCGATGTCAACCCACGCCCTGGAGGCTATTACATCAATGAGTGGGCAAATGCTATTTCTGGGGTATGCACCTTTGCAGCTGAAGTCATTCTTCAAAGTGAACTGGAGTATTTCGTTCAACCACTGGTAACCAAAAGGAGCATTACAGGTTTTAATGTGTTCTCAAGGAAAGAGCTGATTGAGAAAATAGCTCGCAACCCCAAAAGTGGTGATGACGTACGTATTTTTTTCGTGCAAAACCCAGATGGGGAGGTCGACCCGACTGAGGTGTATGCAACAATTTACAAAATAACTACCAAATAGTTATGAAGGAAAAAAGTATAACTTTAAACAGTGGTTAGAAGTTTATAACTGTTAATTTAATTAGTGAATCTTATACTGTTACAACTGTTATAATATTATTGTAAAAATCGTAATTATTCAGTTTTTCTTTGTTGTTGCTTTGATCATAGCTATTAGTGCATACTACCTCTTGCTGTCTGAGTAATGTTTAATCGCTACAATTATTATACAATGCCATAATAATTATTATCACATGATTATGTATATGTGGATGGTTCAAGTAAAAATTGAACCTTATGCCCCCTTACCATATTTCAGATATTTAGAGATAAAGTTCAAAGTTCACTAATGACGTAATTGTGAAAAATTGAACTCCATGTGTATATTGGTATACTGCTACTTCAGCTTGGTGTAAAATTTTGTCACAGGACTGCTGCTGTGCCGAATTACACAAAACCACAAAAATATAATTTTTGATGGGAGGGGCATAAGGTTCAACTTTTACTTGAACCATTCACATATACATTTTTCAAAACCATTTGGTTTGGGCTAGTAATAAAACTTATACTAATCATAATTATTATAAAACTTATAAAGCAAAGGTAAAGTGCATGTTATTGTAACGTTTTTGTCTTATTGCATGCCTTGAAGCTTGCGTGACATTGTGTAATAGCACAATAATATTATGATCTTACTATAACTGCTACTATTCAATCCTTGCAATGGTTATATAAAAATTTTCAATAAAAAGGATTATTACTGATAGATTTTAGCTATATAACATAATCTTATAATAATAATTGAAGGGCTCAGAACCATAGTGGGCTAACCCCGAATGAAGTATGGGAAATTGTCCAAAAAGCCCAAAAAATTAATAAAAATGATGCACCCCCCTCTACCAAATTGACCAAAATTCCAAATTACTAAATGATCTCCAGCTCTTGAAATGGATTTTAAGAGTATTCCCCTCTAAGGGGGGTGAAATCAGGGATTCGTGGGTTAGACCACTATGGTTCTGAGCCCTTCAATTATTGTAGCACAGTACAACTCATTGTTGGGTACAATTATAATTGCGTAACAATTTACAAACAATCAAAATCAAAACATGACATAGNGTTTTAGTTGCCTATCTTGTTATGGTTTAATCCACTGCTTAGCCAACTGATAACCAATGCAACAATATAAGCTATGGTATACTGTAGTAGTACAAATATTTACATTTATGGCACTGAGGGTCCATATTTAGGATCAAGAACAAAAATGAAGTAGTCATGTGCCGAAATTAATTGAGTTTGAGACATGCCTTGTTCCATTGCTTTTTACCACCCTGCCCATTCCTACACTACTTATTTTTTTTGAAATTTTTATTATATATTGCATGCCTTAAGGCTTGCGTGACATTGTGTAATCATACGTACGGTAGTACGTATGATAGGAATGGGCCGAATATCCCATAGACACAATACAAAATGTTGGTCACCATAAAAATCTAGTCAAACAAAATTAAGCCTTCAAACTTGCTCAGAGGCTCTAACTAACAGATTACCAATCGCATGCAAGGCCTAAAAACTCACAGAAACTTTCCTCAGCACTCGTAGAGAGAGCTAGTGGGAAGCCACAACAGTGCCATTTTTGTTCTTCTAACGTACGTACGTACTTTCTAACTGACTTACTTGAAAAACATTTCCAGAGAACCAGAATGTGTTGAGCCAACTTTGATAGCACGAAGTAACTCCTTTTCATAGGTAGTACATTCCTTGATACTCATTTATATTACATCACAAATAAGCCTAAACAAAAACTAGAAAGCTTTGAAACTGAGAGTATAAATTCATGTACTTCAATGCAGCCATCTCTGTAGATAGAGGTCAAAGGTCATTATCCACGTGGCATTATTATGCGCATGCGCACTAGCCTCCAGTATAATGAAGTGCATGTAGCTGCCCCTCAAGTTTGTTGCAGGGACTAACCAGTCTGATAGTGTTTCCACACTGTAGTGTTGAAAAAAGTGAATGAACAAGTAGTAAAAATTTCAAAAAAATAAGTAGTGTAGGAATGGGCAGTGCGGTAAAAAGTATTGGAACAAGGCATGGTCTTAGTAATTTCGGCACATGACTACTTCATTTTTATGCCCAACTCTTGGCCAGCAGTCCAATTTATACCTGTCTGTTACGTACAGTGGTTTACTTCATTTCTTAGCCAAGGGATTATAGTAGAAATTTGAACCAATCAATGCATGCAATTATAATAATTAAGCTACAGTATACAATCAGTGTACAAATTATTGCAACTGGACACAAAAAATCTATATGAGGGATCAAGAATAAAAATGAAGTAGTCATGTGCCGAAACTAAGACCATGCCTTGTTCCAATACTTTTTACCACACTGCCCATTCCTACACTACTTATTTTTTAAAAATTTTTACTACTTGTAGCACAATATGATCTTACTATAACTACTACTATTCAATCCTTGCAATGGTTATATAAAAATTTTCAATAAATAGGATTATTACTGATAGATTTTAGCTATAATATAACATAATCTTATAATAATAATTATTGTAGCACAGTACAACTCATTGTTGGGTACAATTATAATTGCGTAACAATTTACAAACAATCAAAATCAAAACATGACATAGATTCAATTTGGGAGTGACTCAACTTCTTCATAAGGAATACCGTCAATAGTGGAATGACTCCAATTCCTCGGAACATTATCTGGACGTTGGTTCAATCCAGCATCTATATCTGTAGTTGTGCCTGGGTCAATCTCCAACAATTCCCTCAGCGAGTTTCGTAGCTCCATAGAGTTCAATACGTCCATTCTAATTGAAGATGATGTGGGGTTGTTAGCAGTCAGCAAATTCTCTTGAATGGCCAACACATTTGAAGAGCTTAAGTGTCTCTTAAGACTTAATTTCTTCCTCGTAAATTGGAAGAGACGACCAGTTGAGTTTGGGAACACAAACAAAAAGATATGGAATACTAAAGTCCCTACAAATATGATAAAAGAAATTGATACGGAAATGTAGGAAAAGATCACAGGCGTTCGATTGTCTGGTTCATTAAACTCATTAGCATAGATTATAGCAAGCGCATAGAATAGTAAGTTGAAGAGATGAACACTTTCAAGAGTGTTCAGAAGCCAACTTTTGTAGATCCCTCCACTTGCTATGGTTCCCATAAGAAATAGTATAGAAACAGCAAGACATATACAGAGCAAATTTGCAGTGTCATTGAAGTCATTTGAGGCGATGATTGAATATAACACAATTCGAAGAACAAGCTGTAATCCAATCCAATAGCGATGGGAATCTTTGAATGGAGCGTGATAAGCATCCATAAATGATTTTAATTTCAGATTTGAGACGATCTTTTTTGTCGGACAGCGTTGAAGACACTGCCAAAACAGCAGCAAAAACATAAAGCAGAATCCAATCAGTGCAATGAGAATAACAATGAGAAAGAGAGGTATACGCTTTCTGTCAAAGTAAGCGAGGTTGCCATCAATCCTCCAGACTGTGTCAACTTTTATTGGCGTTTCACTTTCATTGCCAATCACACTATAATGCTCTACAGCAGCAAATGACGCAACATTGATTATGAGGCGAAGAAATCTTGTGTATGAAAGCAAGATCAAAGTAGCCAATGTTGCTACTGGATTCTTTGTAGCGATAAGTTTTGAAAAACGTCTCGAGTACTCACTAACTATGATCATCAAAACAACTAGAAAGATGACGTACATTGGAAAGGCTAGTTGAAGCCATGTCTTTGAGTATTCATCCATTCCATCGTAAAAGCATGCCACAATTCCAAAGTCCAGGTTTATCCAAGAAATAAAGACTACCAAGAAGTTTCCTGGAACATCAAATTCAGGTCGAAAAAAAGAAGGACGATTAGTGCTTACAATATTTGCATAAGAGATCAGTCCATTGATAGTTCCAACAGCAGTGGTCAAATTGCATACCAAAATAAAAATGACCAACAAAACACCAGCTATTGCAAACACTATGAGCAGAGCAAGTCCATTATGATTGGAACATTCTCCACAACGAGAGGTACCAAGAAGGAGACTAAGACCATCAGCACAACCACCGCATAGAACACCAGAACGATTATTAGCACATTGTACATCAGCACCATTGGGAACATTTAAGTTAACAAATACTTCAGAACTCGATGAGACACAGTAATCAAGAGGACAGTTAAAATCAGCTAAGTACTCTTGTGTACTTTGAGTAAAGTTAATCCATGCATTGGCTCTGCGTACAACTGACTGAGAATCAATTGAACAGTTTCCTAGAATTAAATCATTACTAACAAGTATAGGATCACACTTACAGCCTACTTCTGAATCTATGAAACCAACAGGACATGCTAAGAATTGAACGTCAATCATTGCCACTGATATGCCATTGTTCAAACAAGGACCATCAGGAAACACTGAAATGCTGGCACTTTGACTAGTCACTGGTGCAGCGATATTGTATTTTATCTCACTACAAACATTGCTAAAAGATTGATTGCCTTGGCCTCTTTGAAGAGAGGAACCAGACATGGCCAGGCTGATGATGTTACTTGGTATTATGTTGTTAAGTTGATCCACAGCCACAAGACTTACACTGAAGTTTTCTCCTTTCCTGACAGTTACAGTAGGTAGCTCGTAATCACAGTCGGGTATGTTGTTGAGGCAGAAACACACACGGACAGGTAAAGATTTAATGTCATCTATATTAATGTTTGACGTGACTTCAAAATACTGAATCGCATCAGCAATCCTTCTAGATTGTGTTGTTAAAACGGGTAGATTGACCTCTGCCAATACACTTACTGTACACCTGTCCAGTAGGCCGCCATATAAGGAATTACCCGAAATTTCTGCAGTGTTGTTCCAAAAGTACGTGTTTACTAGATTAATACTATTAAAAAAATTTTCAATCAAAAGTGGACTTACAGAAAGTGTTGGGTAGAGAACAATAGATTGAAAGAAGCAATCTGCATTCAAGGCTGGTTCCTCCTCTGATTCAATGACATTGCAAACAAGTGGAGTAGTGGAGTCATCGACATAAATGGCACCACCATAGTCAGCTGAGTTGGCAATAAACTCAAGACTAAGATGGTCTTCAAGTGCAGTAACACAGCCAAGCGCTGAAATTGGACATTCAGGCGTAAGTTTGTTAACATGCAAATTTGAGTTTGTTTCAAAAAATATCCCACCTCCTTTGTCATAGGCATGGTTCTCTACAAGAGAAAGTTGGCCATTTTGAAGAGAAACAAATGCATTGACACCATTGATACCGCCACCATTTTCTTGTGCTCTGTTACTCGCAATGTGTGTTACTCCTGCAAAGGTTAAGGTAGTACGAAAAGCGTATATGCCACCTCCAGATTTTGTTGCCGTGTTATTAACAATAATAAGTTCACCAACTGACATCAATGAGCTTTGCATCACTAAAATTCCACCTCCATATGAAGCTACATTGTCAAAAAGAATAACCGTACCATTTAAGACAACTTCACCGATGAAGCAAGTTATTGCTCCTCCTAGCTCAATTTGTATGTTGTTGGAACTATTAACATTTGAAGTTCTAGAAATGCTCAAATTCCCACGAAAGGTCACATTACTATGGTAAACGAAAACCGATCCATTGTTGTTTGAAAATACAGTAGTGCCATCAATAATGACTATGCTATTTGCCATGTGTAACACACTAGTGGCATCGTTATGTGTAAACATGTTGGAAGCGTTCAATGAGAATAAAGGTACAGATTGGAGAGATATTGCTGCCCCTCCAACTAGTGCACGGTTACCAACAAACAAAGAATCAGTAATTGTCCCTCTACAGGTTTCTAACGACTTGGAAGACTTGGAATACAGACAGAGAACACTCACACCACCTCCAGATCCAAGTGGTCCCATGGACGCACAGCTATTGTTGATAAACACATTGCTAATCAGAGTCAGTATGGAGTCTATACTAGCTAAAGCACCACCATCAGCTAGCACAGCAGTATTTCCAATAAACGTACAGTTAAAAATATGGCAACTAGTAGCTGTGGAACTGTCTTGATCAAATTGAAAACTGGCAACAGCTATGGCTCCTCCACCAATATTAGCTTTATTGTTCACAAAAACACTGTTTTTTATTGTTGCTGAACCAGATACATATCCTATTGCTCCCCCTCCAGCTACAGTCAAGGCAACATTATTTGAAAACTCACAATTATCGACTTCAATTGTACACATGTATCCCGCGATGGCACCACCGGCAGGATTTGTACTAAATAACGCTGGCATTGTTTGTATCAAAATAGCACTTGCAGTGTCGGTAATAATGCTATCTCTAACAACAACATCTGACTCGACTGTAACAAATATTGCGCCTCCACTATTTCCAGCTGTGTTTCCAAACAACTCACTATCTGTGACAATGACCGAGCTGTTAAAACCTGCAAATATAGCTCCACCAGCTGTCAAGTTCCCTCTTGCAAAATTGTCTGCAAAAATACTGTTGGTCACTGTTACTTTGCTACTATTAACAATGCATATTCCACCTCCTCCAATCAAGTAAATTTCACCACTCTCACTTCTTTGAATACTGTTTCCAGAAAATGTACAGTTGTCAATGACAAGTTCACTTTCTTGATCAATCTCTATTGCACCACCGTGAAATACTGATGTGTTGTTTGAAAAAGTGCTCTCAGTTATCTCCACAGAGCTGTTCAAAGCATACAAAGAACTACCAGCATAGTTTGCATGGTTACTATCAAAGACACAGCCATAGATGGAAAGGTTACTATTGATTGTGACAATCGCTTGTTTGTTTGTGGTAAACTGGCTATTGTTAACCACAGCTGAATCTACACCCAATATTTCTAATTTGGATTCAGACAAAACTCCACCTTGGAGTTGGCATTTATCAAGCAGTAAATTCTCCACAATGGCAACATGACTAGAGCACCCTAAAAAGTTTATGTTTGAGAGCTGTATCAAGCCAATGTTGTGAAAATCAAAGCTTGCACCTGAAGTGCACGAGATACACTGAATATCATCTAATGTGGTATTCAATGTTTCATTAGACCAAACAATAGTAAAACTTGATAGATTTGTTATCACAACATCACTTTCCAGATTATGGCTGCCAGGTGCTAACATTAACGTGATGTCAGTTTCAAAGGTGAGACTCTCATTGTGTGTTAACTCACCATACTCAGAGAGGGTCATACAATATGTCTGTTCATCAGGACATGGGCTATCATCAGTTGGTACAATGTAGTAGGTCTCAGCAGAGACAGAGACTGAGAGACATGAGGCACAGAGCAAGAGAAGAATGCTTGACATGATGAACTATACTCAGCTTGACTTTGTAATCACCATGATCAGAGTTCAGGGGCCCTGCGGTTCTATAGCCTAAATAATTAAGTACAAGAAAATTACAGGCTGATAAAAACGTTACTTCTTAGTAAGTGCTATTATTTGTTATGTAAAAAAAAAACAAGCATTTGATTGTATTATTGTATATACCTTTGAAAGTGTGTCAGACTCTTTAATAGCAATAATATCTATACGAGTATATAACTCTTAGTCTTAGCAACACTTATGCTGACTGTATATATTTGACTAAACTATGTAGGTTGCATACATGTGACCTGCATGCTGTCACCATTCAACTAATGCCCAAAATTGGTTCTCCTAAAGTAGTAACAGTTATACAATGAAGACAATAGCTGGTACTCATCAAGACCAAAAACTTAGTGTGAATATTAAGACATTCCTTAAATAGCTAAACCTTGCTTTTTGTTAAGCCAGTTTTGTTACCATCTGATAACTATTTTATAGCTACTGCTGCTGCTGCTCAAGGATCACTTTACAGGTTTATATAGGGCTGTCAAAGTGCAGGTAATTGAGCATATGTTGCAGTAAACTGCATGTCAACACTTTTAACTGCAAAAAATACTGTGTCATATAATATTGCTGCTGTACTTTTATACACAAATTTTCCCCTTTAAATGGCAGTGCTAATAACACATGTACTGTTTCTAAGTTGTTACTTCATTTGCATAGGTTCTATCCATAAATGTACCTGCTGTATATCATCAGTGCATGATCAAATCAAGTAGCTACAAATAATAATATATGCATGTACATTCTTACATATTTTAATGTAGTCCATAATAATACATAAATAATTATGTCAAAGGTTAAAAAATATAAGGACATAATTTATAGCTACAGTGACATTATTATCTTGATGTAATTCTTATAGCTTCAAAAATCAATTTGTAATTCCTCTAGCTAGCACTGAGAACAAAATAAAAAGTTAAACGAAACATCTACTCATGTAAAGTGACACTATATACTTTTTAACAGTACAGTACAGTTGCACTTGAGTTATACCCGCCAGTATTTTATAGACTAGTTTTGTTTATTATCACAAAAATCATAATTATTATATCCTACATGTTCGAATTCCCTAGAACCTACTTTCTTTTGAAGCAACAGTGGTGTGCTTTAAGAACCAGTGTGACAACACAATACCTATAGTAATCACCATCAAAATCTGGTGGCATTGGTACTCTTCCTATCTCTCGTCCTTCTCTCGAGGTTTGACCTTGAGGATTAGAACACTTTCCACAAAGTTTGATGTTAGAATCAAATTTTGTGTAACTTCCACGGTGTTGTACAAGAGGTTTGTGTGTTGTACGTTGTACGCATTGTTCTTCAACATTAATTTCAAATTGACCATTCAAATCTCCCCGTAAAAGTAAAAAAGACAGTGTGCTACTTTTGTTGATTTTTGAATCAGCAGAGTTTACTGCTAAGTAGATTACTATGTTGTGTATAGCAAAGGGAGGACAAACAGGATTTTTGAAATTGCAAGAGGTAGGAAAGCGAAATTTCAGATATTCTCCTTCATTTTCCATATAGAATGTACTATTGTGGAGGATTTTGGCTGATCGATCAAGAAGCTCAGATGCTTTTGGGACAGTTTGTCGTGTGTGTTCGATCTGTGTCCCAATTGTCAACCTTAGTGACTGTTCCCATACTTTTAGGTTTTTGTAAGCTTTGTATGCCATATCTAAATGCTCCTTTGTATTAGACTGAAGATGACTTTTTAACTCTTCTCGAAGCAAATCTTGAGTACACCCTACTTCTTGAAACAAACACGTGACATTTTCTTTTGGACAATCTTCTTTATGCTTTTTCAAATCTTTGCGTTTTAAACTTGAAATGCCACAATTCTTTGGGCACCTAATGGGGTACTCGGAGCATTCATTGGGATGCCATTTTTCTATATAGTAATACGGTAATTGCTGTTTACAATACTTGCATGTGGACATTCGCCTTTTGCACTCATTTTCTGTGTGGTGACTCAAATCTTTACGAAGGAATTTGCCCCTACATTCTTCATTAGGGCATTCAACTCTTTCATAAACACACCCATTTGTATTTCTAACAGAAAGGTGGTTCTGACGCTCCTTGAATTTCATGGTTAGTGTGCAACCATTGCTTTTATTTGGACAATAAATATCAAGCTCATCTATTTCCTCTTTTATTGGATCGTAGGGTACATGCATGAAGTTTTCACTGTGGCAGTTGGGACAAATTTTGGTTTCTTGTCCTTCAGATGCTTTTTCAATACATGATAGGCACACATGCTTACGACAGCAGGTAGTATATTGTGGATCAATAAGTAGCCTTCGACACGCACAACACTTAAACCTGTCTGGGAGGTCCTTGACAAATTTAATCTGCCGCTCAGAATTCATTCTTGTCTTGCTTGCACTCCACGTATATACAACTATTAATACATACAAGGGGGAAATTAATCAAACATACACATTTAATGTGGGTGTGGCAAAACAATTAAATTACTAAATTACACTCCATTTGAGACTAGTATAACTTAAAACGTACCTGGTTCCAGTTCTTTGACCGAGGCACTATAATTATCACAAATACAGCAATGAAATAGTTACTAATTAACTGAAGTCATGCAGTGAAGTAAATGCCAGTTTTCAAATTTGATGAGTTTATGATTTATGGCATGTTCCTCCTACTTATCATGAATGCACAAACACCATGTGAATGTCTAGTGTATATATGAACTTAGTATCAATAATTAATGAATATAATTATTTCCTGAATAGCAGTTGATAGTTTCCATGACAACAAATTGCATAATATGTTTACAAAATTTATACTGATATTATGATGCACATTGACAAAGATTGTAGTAATAGTGATTACTAGTTAGTTTAAGAGAATCCAACAATGAACCCTGTCACAAGTGGCACAAGTAGCACAAGTAGAAAGCAAACAATAACAAGTGTTACAATTACAAACCGAACTTTGAAGTGTTTTGAAAGCTCATTAAATGGTATATGAACGAGAATCAATACCCCATTGTTTGATATGGAGAATTTATTTGTAAGTTCGATAGTTTTTCTTTGAGTTTCCTGACCATTAGTATCTGATATTGTTATATATTCATCTTGTTGACAACCTCTCGGATAGCTGTTTATTTCTGAAACTCTTGAAAGTTTAGAGTCCATACTTTGGTTTGAAAATCTGGAATTATTTGTCTTATCAAAGTCTGAGTCGATATTTTCTAAACTGACATACACAGTATTAGTCCCAATGTCCAGTTCAGCACTGATTGAGTCTGCTGGGGTAAGATACATTTGAGTATCATTATGATCATGATAGTTATTGAATGAATCTGATATTGTTGCATTGTCTCCATTACAGTCTTCAGCATCACTGATGTCTAAAGGTGGTGGAGTGGTGTACACTTCTGCTTCAAAGTCACAGTTTACTTTTAATGTTTCAAGTTTGAAACTATTCTCTTGTTGATTAGTGGTGATATCAGTTCGGTCCATAATTGCCGGGCAGTTACCGTAACAATAATTGTAATGGCTGACTAAGTGTACGTGTGTTTCCCATATAATGCAATTTGTTTGATACACATGTACTGACTGCAAAGTGCGTAGTCATACTACTATAGGCATTCTTTGAACTATGTTGTCAAGCACTTTACTACATACATTCTTTGTGTCCTGCCTAATAAGCTAGCAATTAGTATACTATTATATAGCTCTAACCACAGTAATTATGCAAGAATTAATAATGTCTTCAATGCACTTCTTGTGCATTGTATGTAGACTAAGTGCCAAAGGCATAAAATGTTTACATCTACACTCAACTATATTATGGCTAGAGAGACGAATAACTGATGCCAAAAGCGGTTGAAGACAAAGAAACCAAGTTTATTCGTTCAAGAATCAGCTTCACTCGCAGAGAAAAATGGGCGCAAAATAGAATAAGAAGAAGAAGATGGAGAAAATTCGAGGTTTGGCATATTTTAGTTTGGTACTTTAGCGTTGGTTTTAGGCCATGTTTTTGGGCTCATTAGAAAGGGAAAGAGCTAAATAGTAGCTTAAGAAGCCTTTTAGAGCCAGGCGCCCAGTTTTTGCAGAGTTATTCACGTGAATATTTGTATTGCGCTAATGGGCCATCCATGCCATTCCTATATGTACCCAGTACTACCGTACTGGGAATTATGCCAAGGCGTGACAGTTACACAATTAATTTTAATTGCAGCATGAACCAATTTTATTTCAGTAAATAGAGCAGAATAGCTATTATAGTCAGCTGACTTCATGCATGCATAATTATGTAAATTCTGGGTTTTGTTTTATACTTTCAGTGACATGCATGTACGTACATAAGCTCTTTTGAAGGGTACTTATACATACGAGTTTAGTACTACATTTAGAGTGTTGTAAATATTAAGTTTTTAGCACTTGTACATATGTTTTGACAAAAAACTCAATCAGAGAAAACTTAAAATGTTTTTTTTATACAAGACGACTGGTGGATAAAACACTGTTAAAAGGTTGAGTTTATTAAACATCCCAAAAGAGTTTGATGTTCACTGTTTTTATAATTATTTTAGAGAATACCTTTGATATTTTAACTGTGAATGTCAAAAACTCTTAGACATTAAAGCTCTATGTACAAAAAGACTCAAATACAATCATTGTGAAACTATTCTTGTTTGGCAGTTGAACAATGTAATTGTTCATTCACAATGAAGTTGATATCACATTGAATGTTCTACAAACCAGTTGCCATAGAAATACTATACAATTATGTTTCAAGTTTATTCATGAATCACATGCACGATATGCATGGGAACACATGCTGAAATTTTACCCCCTTGTGCATACACACAATGCACTTTAACAATAAAGCCATGGATAAGAGAGTTTCTAGCTAGAGCATCTATCGTGATTCAGGAGGAGTTCAAGTTGCAGCATTGGCTCTATTTATTAGTTATTGCTGAAAATTTGGAATAATGGACAGACCACAAGAACAAGGCTATAGTTCTTACAAGCATGGAAATGTTCAAATCTTTAAGGATCAAGAGCTTGGACATGGTTCCTATGGTGCAGTCTACAAGGCCAAATGTGATGCACTACCCTGTGCTGCCAAGTTAATCTACCCACTTCTCTTTGGATCAAGTACTTCTCCACAAGTCTCACCACAAGGCAAGGAACACCGGCAACCACTACAAAGATTTGAAGCTGAGTGTCGTTTAATTAGCCAGATCAAGCACCCAAATATTGTACAATATCTTGGTATGCATTGTGATCCAGAAACAAATGCACCTGCGCTTCTCATGGAACTCATGGATGAGAACCTTACACACTTTCTAGAGTCACCACAAAACAACATCCTTTTACATACACAGGTGAATATTCTACATGACACAGCATTGGCCCTGACATTTCTACATTCCAATGGTATAATCCATCGAGATTTATCCAGCAACAATGTCCTTTTACTTGCTGGGAGTCGAGCTAAAGTCACAGACTTTGGAATGTCTATGCTGACTGATGCTGCTTCATCTCATTATATGTCACAGACTCAATGTCCAGGTACTCCAGCCTACATGCCTCCTGAAGCTCTCAGTAAGTTTCCGAAATATTCTGAGAAGCTGGACTGTTTTAGTTTCGGAGTATTAATTGTCCAAACAATCACACGAGAATTTCCAGACCCTGCAGATCAGTTACAGCCCAGAGAACTGTTAGATTTAGAAGGAAGAAAAGTTCATCTCCGAGTAGCTATTTCTGAACTGGAACGTCGCCAATCTCACATCAGCCTCATCCCAATAGCCCATCCTCTCCGACCAATCGCACTCGACTGTCTTAAAGATAGANGAACCCTATCTTCGTCGGCAGCGTCAGATGTGTATAAGAGACATACGCTTGCATAACCACCCCTCTGTATGCTTCTAGCATTCAACAGTTTAGAGATACAGAGCTCCAATTACAATCACAAAGAGAAATCATTCAAGATAATGAAAAACAACTTCAAGATCAAAAGCGAACCATCTAAGACCAAGAAAAAATACTTTTAAGTACACATAGAGAAAATGTACAACTCAAACAGCAAGTTCGATTAAGTGAAGATTTGGCTACCAAACTCAAACAAGGAATGACAGACAAGGATAGTCAAATAAAAAAGCTCCAAACTCAACTACAGCAACTAGAGCTTCAATCAGATAAACCACAACAACATATGCAGGTAGAAGTGAAAACGAACCTGAAATCAGATCCCAAACTGTTAAAACTGTCATGGACAGAGTCTTCACAGGCACAGTCATCGGAAACATAGTCTATGTTAATCCAATCAATAGCAGAGATATCTATAAATTTGATTCTATCACTTTACATTGGTCCAGTGCCCTTGCAAGCAGGCCACATCGACCAATATCAATAAAATGCTGACAACAATAGGAGGAGAAGATACTGTATCGGGTAACAATGTCACAAACAAGGTGATGACAATAACGTACCGTCTCCAAAAGTGGGTGGAGCTATATCCTCCTATGTCTATACAGAGAGGTGGTGGCCTGCAGTTCTCTCCACCACCACTCATTTGATTGTCATTGGAGGATTGAAGAGCGGTGAAAGGCTCAATTCTACTGAAGTACTTGACATCGAAAACAGGCAGTGGAGTGAAGCTACTTCAATTCCTTATGGGATTGATAGTGCTACCATAACACTATGTCGAGAAACTGTCTACTTGATGGGAGGTGATACTTTCACAAATGACTATTCTGTACTCTCTTGTCAACTGAGCGATCTTGTGGAACAATCACCATCTAATGGAGAAGAACGGCCACCTACTAGTGCTAAACACTCTAAAGTATGGCACAAACTTCCTGACCTGCCAGTGAGAGACTCTACTTGTGTAACGGTTCAAGAGCAAGTTCTATCCATTGGAGGAAGTGATAGACAATACAAGGCATCTTCTCTCGTTCACACATACAATCAAACATCAAACCAATGGGTTGTTCTTAACAAAATGACCATTGCTAGATCATCTTTCTTCGCTATGGCTCTTACTGAAAACAGTTTATTCGTTGTTGGAGGGCTCACTGATAGTTGGAGGCAGACAGATGAAACTGAAATTGCTACTGTATCAATAGCCTACTAAGTGATATTTTTGCAGTACTAAAATAGAATAATTTTCTCCCTAACATTACCCGTCAACAAAACTTAATAAAAGTTATTAACTTGTTAATGCTTGCATTATTGTTTGATAACAATTATTTTATTCAGTGATAAATCAGATGTAATAATACATAGGACAAAAATATATAGCTTTCCTTTTTCATATCTCAATACATAACCTAATGAATACATATGCATGTGTGCAGATACAGTAGACTGTTTGAGCAAAGTGATCCATTGGGAAATGCATAGATTCCAAAGATATACTCATGAAGAATCAATGTCTTAAGCTGTTATACAAATCTTGAATGCATGTTGTCTAACTGGTTGCATGAGATCTCAGTATGTAGCTAAAACAATAATTATTCAACTATAAACTTAATGTTATCATTTCGCTATTTGAATACAGATCTATAGCGGCTCCTACACACACAGCTAGATTTAGTGTGCATCGTAATACACCTAATATGCTGACTTATACACTAAAAAATCTGGTAGGGAAAGTAAAGTTAGTGTTCAAACATCATTATACCTTTTATTGGCAGTGATCAATGTTTGATCACTTGTTTTTTTTTCTTACAGTAATGTAATATTTTTACCATAAATTAAATAAATAGACCATTATAGCACAATATTATGTATAAAAATATGGATTTGTTAGTGTATAATCATAAACTTACAAACAATATAACATCTAATATTTGAATTATGTACAAAAGCTGTCAGCACGCATTTGAGTGCACATGAGACAATAAGTTTACAAACAGCAAGATTCTGAATCGCACTCCATGGAGTCTTTGTAGCTACATTAAAAAGTTAGCAAATTGTAGCAACAGAGACAACATGTCAAGTTCATGAGCAACAGATGGTGAAACTGAGTATCAAGGCATTGCTATAAGAGAAGATCAGAGAAAAAAATCAAGCAAGAGTTGATGCATGGAAACTATAATAACACTGAGTGCGAATATGGAAACTCACAAAGCAAGTCACATGCACGTGCCTAATAAGTCTTTGAAAGATCCTTTGCTTAAGAGTAAAAAGATGAAGATTGTTGAAGAAAGCAAGCCAAATCAGAATTCTTTGTTTGAAGCTGACAAAAAATGTCTTAAATTGATCAGACATACAAACTGAGCATGCTAGCACATTACATTATTGTAGTAGTTCTTGTGATGATTGCTTATTTGATAATATTAATGATAATAACATCAGCATGAGGGTCTTGTTAATTATCATGTTTATTTGCAAACTTATTATGTAAAAGACTGCTGTTAACTCGATAAGGTAATAATGTTAGTACTTACTTGTTAATGTTAGATTATAAACTGTATAATTTATTGTGCATTATAACTGCTGTACTTTGATGAATCATGGGTCAGCTTTTTGTTCTGTTCTAGGAGCAATATTCTATTCAATTCTAATATGCTTTGTGAAGATTCATATCTGGAAGCTATAGTGCTTTATAGTGAAGACAGGAATGTATTAACTAATAATATTATAACTATCATAAATTTCATAGAAAGTCACTTGATCTACAATCAAAAAGACAATTATTTTTAACAAAAATAATAGCGTCATATCAATACTACAGTGAGTAATAAAGTGTTAATACAACATTATTAGCGAGATTCTGTTACTGCTGCTGTTGTTATCAGTATTATCATCACAGAAGCAATCACCGAGACAATTATTACAATTGCCGTAATGCGTATACATGTTTTCATACATCTTATCAACTTAAGGCACTTTTTGTCAGCTTTAGACAATGAATTTAGAGCTAGTCTGCTTTCTTCAACAGTCATCTTCTTTTTCATTGTAGGTAATAATTGAGTCCATGATGCTTTTGTGGTGTCTTTTCTAGGTTTGTTCTTGTGAGTTTCTACTATTGGATAATCATATTCATTTTCATCAATATTGGTTGCATCAACTTTTGCTTGCTTTTTCCTTCGATCTGATCTTATAGCTGAAATATCTTGATACTCAGTTTCACCATCTGTTGGTCCTAATGAAGCGTAAACTTGACAAGATGTCTCCACAGCTGGTTGCTGCCTGAATTTTTTTTTTTGACTTTGAACTTTGGGACTTGAAACTTCTTGGTATACATGTGATCTTGATCAGTGTCTTTTAAACTAGTGTAAATAGTAAAAATTTCAAAAAAAATAAATAGTGTAGGAATGGGCAGTGCGTTAAAAAGTATTGGAACAAGGCATGTCTCAATTTCGGCACATGACTACTTCATTTTTATTCTTGATCCCTCATGCATATAGATCCTCAGTGTAATAAATCCAATGATGCATGTGCGACAATAGTATCATAGCTTATTTTTGCATTGGTTCAAATTCCTACTAATCAGTTGGCTATGCTGTGGAGTAAACTAAATTATTATAAAACAAACAGGTAACTTAAACTGGACTGCCAGCCAAGAGTTGGGTATAAAAATGAAGTAGTCATGTGCCGAAATTGAGACATGCCTTGTTCCAATACTTTTTACCGCACTGCCCATTCCTACACTACTTATTTTTTTGAAATTTTTGCTACTTGTTCATTCACTTTTTTCAACACTACAGTGTGGAGACTATCAGAGACTGGTTAGTCCCTACAAAAAGCTTGAGT
>CAXIPT010000002.1:2691352-2760961 GCA_964030475.1 Tethya wilhelma
ACACAGTTCTATAAGTTTTTATAGTATGTAGATTTGTTACACTTTTATAT
The DNA here is from genome assembly GCA_964030475.1 of Tethya wilhelma. Classification (NCBI taxonomy): domain Eukaryota; kingdom Metazoa; phylum Porifera; class Demospongiae; order Tethyida; family Tethyidae; genus Tethya; species Tethya wilhelma. Next base: position 2,691,403 of record CAXIPT010000002.1, read on the forward strand.
TATAATTATATACAATATGTGTACACAATATTATAATACCATCCCAGTTCTACTAATTTGTTCCCACAATCAGACCAATCAGAAATGCAATGAAGAGTAGCACACTCACTATCGTGACAATAATTACAATCAGTGCTATTCGAAATGATTTGCTTTCTCTCTTGAATGGTATGTTAAGGACCAAAATAAAACGCTCTTTAGTCACAGAAAACTTGTTCTTCAAATTGTCATCAAGTTTCCCTTCAGCATCATTCTCTTCATTTTCAACTTTAGTTGGTTCTTTAGGAGTAACTCTCGTAGTTTGTTGAGTTTCACGATAATCAACATGAGCCGCTTCTTTCGTTCCTACTGGCTCATACACCTCTTGGACTTCAGTATATTGTTGCTGCATCTCCTCATAGTCTCTTGGTTGGTTGTAGTAGATACTAGGATCTTCTGATTCAGAGGCAATCTCCATTTTAATTTATCTGTTTATAACTTCTTTTTCTATTTTTAGTTCTACATCAATTTTACAGAGCTGATACAGTGGCCACGTTGACCAGAAGTGCTAACAACTATCTATAGATATACAGCTTGATGCTATATTTGTTTCAGATGGTCATGCTCTGACACTAGCTGACAATATCAATGTACCACAAAAGCTGCATGGTCCTATACACGTGATTATGTTTATAATCAAGTTATAATACTTATACCTGAGAACCATAACTTTGGGAAATAATGCACTAGAATTGTATGCATAACACAATCAATAAAAAAAACACTCTGGGTTTATTTTCTTTAATAGGAATTTATAGCTAAGAACAGCATGATGAACACTGTAACACAAACAGTCAACTATTACAGTAACTCATGCACTCGCAGTATATGGATCTATGCAAGTATGTACTGTAATACATAAAATTTGAGCTATATATTTCATACAGTATTAGCTTATAAATGTTATGTCAGGGGTTATGAATGAAACATAATTAAGACATTCTAAACTCTTAAGATCCTGCGTCCCATGCATTAAATCTAAAAAGAATTTTGGACGAATTGGCAGCATGCAGTATATAAACTAATAAAAGGACTGAGTATAGCTGGCTTGAGCCTTCAACACTTTGTACATCACTCAACAAAGTATCATATTATACCATGCCTTGAACATGGCATATTACTACTGTTACTGTAAATTGGTATATTGAACACTGAATACATTATCACATGATTGGCAATGCCTATAATTATTATACTGTATTAGTATCTGACTTTGCATACTTGAATTAAGATGCTACCTATAAAACTCTATAAACTATAGCTATAATATCACAATAATCATTAAGTTGGTCAATATAAATGTCACAATAATTTAGATTAAATGATCTTCTGACGAACTGATACATACACTAGAATGGGTACAGACCTGCCTTTTTGACACAGATGTATTTTTAGGTTTATTCACCTGACTAGGCCTGATTGTATTGATACTGGTTTCAGTTCCAGGATCTAGCTCAAGAAGATCCTTTAATGGGGATCGTAGCTCACTAAACCTCATCACTGGATTACTTTCAACTTCAGGCATCCTCTTGTATACTATATCCTCTTTGGTTGCTAAGGAACTTTTATGTTTTTTCTTTCTAATGTCACGCAAAAAGCGATAAAGATGAGTAGCTTGGTCTAGACATACAAAGGAACAGATATGGTATGCTAGAGTGCCTAAAAATGTAACAAAAGCAATGAATACAGAGAGGTATGAGAGTGCCAGGAGAGTACGATTATTGTTCGGTTGATCAAGTGCCTTAACATAGGTCGTAGCAATCGTGAAGAAGAGTAAGTTGAAAAGGTACGAGTTCTCCAAAGTGAAGAGTAGCCATTTCTTGTAAACACCTCCATTTATTAGACTACCAATCAATAGAAGTGTGCCGGTAGCAACAATTATGCTAAAAAGATTTACGATACGACTGGCGTCATTTATGGCAATGATAATGCTCAAAATAACACGAACAACAAGCTCTGTTCCAAACCAGTATCGATGGTAGTCCTTAAATGGAGCAAGATGAGCATCTATGAACAATTTCACTTTTGGATTTGTGATGATCTTAAAAAAACTTTTATTGGGACTGCGTTGAAGACACTGCCAAAACAGCAGAAGAAGCACATAACAAAGGCTGACTACAGCTATGAGTAGAACAACTATAAAAAATGGTATTCGTTTTGGTTCAAAGAAGGCTAAGTTGGCATCACTTCTCCAAACAATATCACCACTCTGTGCACTACCATTCAATTGACCAATGCTGTAACGTTCGACTGTAGCAAATGCTGTTCCATCAATTATTAGCCGAATAAATCTTGTGAATGACAGCAAGACTAATGTAGCTAATGTGGCTACAGGGTTCTTTGTAGAAATAAGTTTAGAGAATCGCGTTGAATACTCACTTATAATGATAATGGCAATGACTAGAAGGATAATGTATGTGGGAAAAAACAACTTGAGCCATGTTTTAACATATTCATCCATCCCATTGTAAAAGCACGTTTCGATACCAAAGTCAAGATTTATCCAAGCTATGAAAATTTTCAAGATGTTTGCATTAGTATTGAACTCAGGTGGAAAAAGTGAAGCACGGTTGGTATACACAATATTCGCATAGAAGATTAGTCCATTGGTGGTTCCAACAGCTATCGTTAAGTTACATGTCAAAATGAAAATGACCAGCAGAACACCAGCTATTGCAAACACTATGAGCAAAGCAAGTCCATTATGATTGGAACAATCTCCACAATGGGAGGTACCAAGGAGGAGACTAAGACCATCAGCACAACCACCGCATAGAATACCCGAACGATTGTTAGCACACTGTATATCAGAACCATTGGGAAAATTTAAATCAACTAATACCTCAGAACTCGATGGGACGCAGTAATCAAGGGGACAGTTTAAAATGGCTAAATATTCTTCACCATTTGAAGAATTTTCAAAGCTTATCCATGCATTGTTTCTACGTATAACTGACTGAGAATCAATGGAACAGTTTTCTTCAATAAATCCATGTTCTACAAGTATTTGTTCACAGTCACAAACTTCATCCCTCTCTATGAAACCGAGAGGGCAGCTCAAAAAAGGAATATCAATCCTTTTCACAGATATTCCTTTATTTCGGCACGGACCATCAGCAAATACTGAAAGAGTTGTACTCTTAGTATCAAATGGTGCAATTATATTGTACTCCAAGTCAGTGCATTCACTTGAAGCTTCTTGATTTCCTTGGCCTCGTTGAAGAGTAGCCGGTGACAGGACAGTACTGCGTATATCACTTCCTACTGTGTTGTTTACTTGATCAACAGCCACAAGGCTTAGAGTGAAACGTTCTCCTTTCCTGACCATTACAGTGGATAGTTTGTAATCACAATCTGGTATGTTACGGAGGCAGAAACACAAGCGGACAGGATCAGAAGATACATCTTTCACGTCAAGGGTTGTTGTGATGTTAAAATATTCCACTGGATCAACAACTCTTGGAGTACCTGAGGTTATAGGAAAATTGATTTCAGTTGAAGGACTTATTCTACACCTGTCTAGTAATCCGCCATAAACAGAATTTCCTAGATTTTTTCTAGCAGTGTTATTCTTGAAGTATACATTCAGGACATTAAGTTGACTGTTGAACTGCCCAAATTGGTCTGGAAGAATCATGAAAATTGGATAGAGTACAAGTGTTTGAAGAAAGCAATCAACACTAATGGTTGATTCTCTTTGAGGGCTCGAACTGCTACAAGATAAAGGTGCTGTGTTGTCGTCAACATAAATGGCCCCACCATAGTCAGCTGTGTTTTCAACTAGCTGCAATTTGAGTAATTCACTTGGATCAATCAAACAAAATTCTAAAGATTTACACTCTGGGGTACGTTTGGACAAATAAACCTTTGAATTTGACATCAAATACATCCCCCCTCCGTTCTTGCTAGCATTGTTCTGCATTAATGTCAAAGTGCTCCTTGAGAACACTTGAATAAAACTGTTCACAGCATTGATACCACCACCATTTTCCCAAGCCATATTATTAGAAATATTTGAAACTCCTTCAAAATATAGAGTACTCTGAAAAGAAAATATTCCACCTCCAGATTTTGCTGCTGTATTGTTTGCAATAGTCACTTCTCCTTTGAAAAACATTTGGCATTGCAAAGCTACTATTGCTCCACCATTGGTGGCATTGTTACTGGTAAAAATAGTATCACCATAAAAAGTAATAAAAGCAATGTAACAGGTCAAAGCTCCACCTGGTGTCATTTGAATGCTAGGGATGTCTACACTCTGAGATTCATACACACTTACACTTCCAAAAAAAGTCAAATTACTGTTGTATGCAAAAATCGATCCATTATTTTCTGAAAACATTGTATCTCCATTAAAAATTGCCACACTATCTATTGCATGGAATGTGCTAATTGCATTATTCTTCATAAAAATGCTTGAAACTTTCAACCGTACAGTGGCTGATCGTAAAGCTACAGCTGAGCCTCCAAAAGATGCAGTGTTTCCAGTAAAAAAACAATTGCTAATGGTACCTCCACAGGTTCTTCGCATCATAAACGAACAATAGACAATCATTCCACCTCCTGAACCATTATCACGTACTAATGCACTGTTATTGTTGAATGTACTGTTCTCCAAAGTAAGTTGACAGTCTCCACAAGTCAAGGCACCCCCATCAGCATGCAAGGCAGTGTTACCTGTAAATGTACAGTTGTTGATCTCAAGGATCCCTAGTTTGTTACTTATAGCTCCTGCATAGTAAGCTTCATTCTTGACGAACATACTATTTCTTATTGTCGCGTTACTGTATACAAGGCCTATTGCTCCCCCTCCGGCAAAATTTTTGACAATGTTATTTGTAAACTCACAGTCATCTACGACAAGTGTAGATCTATTTCCATGTAAGGAGAGAGCACCAGAAGACTCAGTGTTTAGCTGTGATACGTTATTTTTGACAATTGCAGCACTTACTGTATTGCTGATCTTGGTGCCTACTAGTGAAACTTCACAATCTGTAAAAGCAGCTATTGCACCACCACTATTTCCAGCATAGCTTCCAACAAACTCACTATCTGAAACTGCTACTTGGCTATTCAGAGTTGCATATATAGCTCCTCCAGTAGTTGTATTTGCATTAGCTGAATTGTATGCAAACAAAGTGTTTGTTACTATGATATTGCTACCTCGAAGGACACTGATTCCACCTCCTCCTATCAAATAATATAGCTCTTCAGTTTCACTCTTTTCTATGCTGTTGTTAGAGACAATACAATTGTCAATAACAAGTTCACTTTCTTCATCAATCTCTATTGCACCACCGTGAAACACTGATGTGTTGTTTGAAAACGTGCTATCACTTATTTTCACAGTACTGTTCAAAGCATACAAAGAGCTTCCAGCATAGTTTGCATGGTTACTATCAAAGAGACATCCATAAATGGAAAGGTTACTAAGGTTCATGAAAACTGCTCCACCAAGTTCTAGTATGTCATTCCTTGTTTGTCTATTCCCGATAAAATGGCTAGTATGAATCATGGATGAACCAACATTTACCAACTCCAATCTAGAACCATAAACATCATTATTTGTGAAGGTACAATTATTCAGAAAAAGACTATTTACAACAGCAACATCAGTTAAGCATCCTGAAAAGAACAAGCCAAAAAGCTCAATCTCATTAATGTCCCTAAATGTGAATGACACATCAGAATTGCAAGACACTTCAGTATAAGACTCATCACTTGTATCATTGCTTGTAATGGCTAAACTGGATACATTTACTATTGTAAAGTTGTAATCCAAACTATGGGTACCAGGCAATAACACAAAGGTCAATTCACTCAATTCAGAGGTGAAACTTTCATTAGACACTAGTTTCCCATACTCAGAGAGGGTCATACAGTGTGCCTCTTCATCAGGACATAGGGACCATAGGGTATCATCAGTAGGAACAATATAGTAGGTCTCAGCAGATACAGAGAGTGATGGATGTGACACACAAAGCAATAGGAGAAGCAGTGAGATAAACATGGCAAGCTAAAGATTGAATACAGAAAAATGGCAAATTAAATTTGTAAAAATCATAATAGCATTTGCCTATGAGTCACCAAATAGCATGTAATCTTACAAGCTACAAGGAAAAACAAGTGTTTGTAAATGGCATTGAGAAAAACCAATATAGTATAAAGAGATCTAGGTGATTGCATCATAGCTACATTTATTCAGCTTTTATAATAATGATAAATATGTCATACAGATTGCACAATGTCGTACAAATAAACATTTTACCTTTAAAAGTCTCCAGTTCTTCATGCAGTATTCAACTAAACAGTGAACAATATACTTAGTTTGCCACCATGGCACATTCAAACTAGAATCATACTTAGTCTATAACATGGTCAAGGCTCTGTATGCATTCATAATTATGCTATTATAGTCAAAGCTATTTATAGACATGTGAGTGACATGATGTGTAGCTACTAGTAACATGTGATCAACTATTGCATGGATAGTCCAGACAATCACTATTATTTATGCCCCCCAAAAATTGCGCATAATATTATAGCTGCTAATAAGGTGTTTAAGGTCACACACATTAACTTTACTATTATTACACACAGAAAACACTGTAGAGTAACAAGCAAGGCAAAACCCTTTGTGTACACCTAAAAATTATCATATATCATTTTAAAACCAACTTATCACATTGTAAATTTTCCCTCTCTTCAGGACTATGAACAATACTAGTGTGAGTAACTATGTGTTTATCTTGAAGTTGGCTGTCTTCCACATGTACTTGTAAGGGAATCGAACGGTTTGACTCAACATCGACCGATTCTGAGAGTAGTTCTGGTTCCATCTCAATTAATTCTTTCATCGGAATTCGTAAGTTTTGCAAAGTTACTATTATTTCCTACTGCTTTGACATTTGCATGCAGGCTTACTGAAGTTTGCTAATTGCTCTTGGTTTGGATTTGAAACAGATTTGCATTCATTTCTAGCAACTACATGCTGAAAACGTTCTTTCAGATACCTAACTTGAGATGTCAGCACAAATGTGCCAGTGTGATATACTATAGTATACGTAAAGTGCCAGCAAATGTAACTAAAGCAATTGACGTTGAAATGAATGCAAACAAAACAGTAGCTTGATTGGGTTTTCCACTATCTTCTCCGATGTAGGTTGTGATTATGGAAAGCAAAAGGAGATTGAGATATAGGAGTTTTCAAGAACATTCAATGGCCACTTTTTGTATATCCCTCTACTCGTTAAATTGGATACCATGAGAAGCAAACCGGCCACAATGCTAATAAACAGTGAGTTTAGAGCAAGTCCACGATCATTTACTGCTATAACTACATACAAAAAAAATCCTAATTAAGAGTTGCATTTCAATCCAGTATAGCGATGGCGATCCTTGAAATAAGCATGGTAAGCATCCATGAATAACTGTAACTTTGGATTTGATAACATATCTTGAATGGCTACAGTTAGTCTTTCCAACATACATCATTATTTTAGTCATCTTGATAATAAGTGTAAGTGGATACTCACCACGTGTTTCAAACTTGTTGAACATTGTAACCCATGCAGTAGCCACGTTAGCAACATTATTATTGTTGTCTTTTACCAAATTCCTTCAACTTACACAACTATCATGCAAGCATTACCAAGCCAATGGCCACAGTAGTTTTAACTCTACTCCAGTGAGTGTTGACGTAGTTTGGAAAATTAATGGAAATAATTTAGCCTTCTCCGGAAAAGAGCGCCTACCTCTTTTGTTTACAATTTTACTTGTAGCATTGCTTGGAAGTTTCTTTGTGTTTCTGTTGCTTTTTGGGCAGTGTCTTCAATGCTGCCCAAACAGACATCCTTCAACAAGAACAGGATCACACTCATAACCTTCAACTAAACCTGTAAAGCCAAAAGGACAACTTAGAAATTCAACATTAATCACAGCTTCTGATATACACTTGCTTTGGCAAGGACCATCCGCAAACACTGAAATAGTAGCACTCTTCTCGGCTACAGGTGCTATAACATTGTATTGCATGCAAAGATGTGCATTGATCCCGGGAAAACTGGTCGCTTTGACAAATATGGAGAAGCAGGTGATTTTGCAATACTATATATACGTATACCACTCGGTGTTGCATGTTTTGTTCCCTTGATCTACAGCCACGAGACTAATGCTAAAACTTTCTCCTTTCCTGACTGTTACAGTGGGTAGCTTGTAATCACATTGGTACATTGTTGAGACAGATACACACATGGACGTGTAATGATGAAACATCATCTAAATTGACATTGGTAGTCTTGTTTAAGTACTCAATTGCATGGACAAATCTAGGTTTGGATGTCGAGAAGGACAAGTTAACCTGAGATGCAATACTTATTGCACACCGATCAAATATAACCCCCCAAAATTGAAATGTACTAGTTTTCGAGCAGTACATGTTGTTTGTAAAGAAAGTGTTGCGAAAATTAAGTTCATAGTAGAAGATTTCAGTTCTCCAGGTTGGATAATAAATGTTGGATAGAGTACTATTGCTTGAAAGAAGCAATAGGCAAATTAAGTTCGTGGCTGAAGTTTGAATGGCCCTGCATGTTAAAGGCGTTGTGTTATCATCCACACATATGGCTCCACCATATTCAGCTGTATTACGAAATCAATAAAGTTTAACTCCAACCAATCCTCCCGGTCTTGACAGACTTACACGACAGGTAACATTTGTAATACACTGACTCAGGTACTTGTTTGGCCACAATCAAGTTGGAGCTAGATTCTAAATGGATCTCACCACCACTCTGAACAGCATTGTTCTCTCTATAAGGGAAAGTGTGCCTTGTGTGAATGTGATAAGAGTGCTTGGTGCAACAATGCCACCACCATTAAAGCCATGAAGCTTCATAGTTTGAAATGATTGTTGTTTCTTTAAAGTATAGTTTACCCTTGCATGATTAAAGATGAAGGAACTTTGTGTACATGTACAAGAACTGTTGAATATTGGAGTAGTTAAGTTGGGTTCTAATTGTTTGCTATATCCGAAACAAAATCACATGCCCACACAGTACATGTGCCTCTTCTGTTTCATCAGAACATGGGTATTTCATCGATCATCAACTATGCCACTGAAGCATATGTATAACACTATTAAGGGCATGTAGCGTCACATACAAACACTATTATCTCATACAATACAATAACTATACTATACACTCTTCTATATACAAATTTTAAGCATAGAACATACAATGCCACGTACTATAGATGCACTTTCTACACACAAAAAATCTGTTCTTACATAGTAAAAGTCTCCCTCTCTTCAGGGACGAGAACAATACTATTATGAGTAATCATGTGGTTATTTTGTAGCTGCTGCATGGGGTTTGACTCAACATTGACAGATTCTGAGGATGTTTCTCGTTCCATCTCCATTAATTCTCTTATTGGACTTCGTAGTTCTGCAAAGTTACAAACAGGCATATGGAAGTTCATTAAAGGCTCTTCATTTGAGTTTGGAATTAAATTTTGCCCATTTATTTTAACCATCCGCTGAATCAGTTGTTTCAGATATCCAATTTGAGATGTAAATACAAATGTGCTAGCATGATACACCAAAGTGCCAGCAAATGTTACCATGGCAATTAATATTGATACATAAGCATGCCATTCAGTAGCACGATCAGTATTACTGCTAAGCCCTTCGATGTAGATTGTACCGATGGAAAGCAAAAGGAGATTCAAGTAGTAAGAGTTTTCGAGAACATTTAGTGGCCACTTTTTGTATATCCCACCACCAGTAAGATTAGCTACCATAAAGAGTAAGCCTGCAATGGTATTAACAAACAGTGAGTTTAGAGCAGGGCCATGATCATTTGCTGCTATGACAACATACAAAATAATCCTAATCAATAGTTGCATTCCGATCCAGTAGCGGTGGTGATCCTTGAAAGGAGCATGGTAAGCATCCATAAATGACTTCAACTTTGGATTTGATAAGCACTTGAGAGGATGTCTATTTGGACAGCGTTGAAGACACTGCCAAAACAGCAACAAAAATATGAAGAAAACTGCAATCAAAATTATTAAAATGACAACAGCAAGAAGAGGTATTCGCTTTCCATCATAGTAAGCTAAATTTCCATCTTTTTCCCAAACTAGACTCAGAACTCTTAGACTATTATTTGAGACATTGAGGCCATCAACTTTGTAATGTTCAACTATAGCATAAGCTGCACCATTAATGATAAGACGAAGGAATTTGGTATACGATAGCAAAATCAACGTTGCCAAAGTGGCTACCGTGTTCTTTTTAGCTATAAGATTTGAGAATCGTGTCGAGTATTCACTTATAATGATAATAAAGATGACCAGGACAATAATGTAAGTCGGAAAGGCCAATTGAAGCCATGTTTTGGCATATTCATCCATTCCATTGTAAAAACATGCCTCAATACCAAAATCAAGGTTTATCCAAGCAATGAAGGCTGTTAAGAAGTATTTGGCATAGATATCAGAAGGAAAAAATGAGGCACGATTAATACTCACAATATTTGCATAAAAGATCAGTCCATTGATAGTTCCAATAGCAGTGGTCAGGTTGCATATCAAAATGAAAATGACCAGCAGAACACCAGCTATTGCAAACACTATTAGCAGAGCAAGTCCATTATGATTGGAACATTCTCCACAATGGGAGGTACCAAGGAGGAGACTAAGACCATCAGCACAACCACCGCATAGAATACCAGAACGATTGTTAGCACATTGTACATCAGCACCACTGGGAACGTTTAAGTTAACAAATACTTTAGAATTTGATGACACACAGTAATCAAGGGGACAGTTTCTAGAAGCAGAAAGCTCTTCAGTACTTTGAATAAAATTAATCCACGCATTGTTTCGACGTCTAACTGACTGAGAATCAACTGAACAGTTGTTCTCTTGAATGAATCCATTATCAACTAGTATTGGATCACAGTCACAACCTTCAGAGGATTCAACAAAACCAATAGGACAGCTCAAAAATTCAATGTCAATAGTTACAGTTGATATGCCACTACTCTGGCAAGGACCATCAGCAAATACTGAAATACTTGCATCTTTTATATTCAATGGTGCCATCACATTGTAGTTCAATTCACTACAAACATTGGAAGAGTATTGATCACCTTGATCCGGTTGAATTGTGGCAGGCACAGATGCAATGCTGCGAATACGACTCTGCATAGTGTTGTTAACTTGATCAATAGCTACAAGACTTACAGTAAACCTTTCTCCTTTCCTCACCATTACTGTGGGTAGCTTGTAATTACAATCAGGTACATTGTTGAGACAGAAACACACACGGACAGGAAAAGATGAAATGTCATCTAACTTGAGGTTGGTAGTGATATTGAGGACATCAATTGCATTAATAAACCTTGGTTCAGTAATAAAAAAGGGAATATTAACTTCGGCCACAATACCTACTTGGCATCTGTCAAGTAGACCTCCAAATACTGAATGTCCTAATTGCCGTGCAGTGTTATTCATAAAGTGTGTGTTACGAAAATTTAGTTGGTTATAGAAATTATCAAATTCCTCGGGCAGAAGTGTGAATGTTGGATAAAGAACTATTGTCTGCAAAAAGCAAAAAGCATTAAAATTTAAAGAACTACTTTTTGGTGTAGCCAAGCATGTAAGCGATGTTGTATTGTCATCAATACATATGGCGCCACCGAAATCAGCTGTGTTTCTAATAAATTGTATCTGCAGCCAATGTTCTGGGTCACGACTTGCACGACAAGCATCAATTTCCATACACTCTGGTAAATGTTTGGCCACAACTAAATTCGAAGTTGACTGTAAATGGATCCCGCCACCACACTGAAGAGCATTGTTCTCTATAAGAGAAAGACTACCTTGCGCAAGTATGATAAGAGTACGCACTGCGACGATGCCACCACCATTTAAACTAGCCTCATTGTTTGAGATAATAACTGCAAGTCCATTGAAATTCAAGTCACTATTAAAAGCATGAATACCACCTCCAGATTCAGTAGCTCTATTCTTGGTTATAATCAGTTGTCCATTTACATTAATAGAGCATATCAATGATACAATTGCTCCTCCAAAAGTGGCTCTATTGTTCGAAAATGTAGTAACACCATTAAACCATATGGAACTTGCATAGCAAGTTAACGCTCCTCCTGCGTCAACTTGAACTGAAGAATTGATTGATTTTGTAAAATTAGAATGCATCACTTGGAAATTTCCGAAAAAGGACATGTTGCTGTTGTAAGCATAAATGGATCCAAAATTGTCAGAAAATGTTGAATTACCATCAAATACAACCTCGCTGTCAACTACATGGAAAACACTAGTAGTTTCAATGTAATGTTGTGAAAATGTGTTTGTACCGTCCAATAGCAAGACTGCTGACTCGATAGCTATAGCTGAACCTATGACTGCACTGTTTCCAATAAAGTTACAATTGCTGATGGTCCCACCACAAATTCCAGTTCTAGTCTGAGAATCAACAACCTGAATGCAAGTTATGTCTATACCACCTCCTGAACCACGATTACCTTCAAATGCACTGTTGTCTCCAAAAGTACTATTGTCCACAGTAAGCTCACAGTCCACACATATAATAGCACCTCCAATATCACGTAGAGCTTTGTTTCCGGTAAATGTGCTGTTCATAATCTTGCAAACACTATACAGTGCAGTGCCAATAGCACCACCTCGTAGTCCTGCTTCATTGTCCATGAAAATACTGTCACTGACTGTAGCAGAACCAAATACATGCCATATAGCTCCTCCACTAGCATTGCTTTTAGCAGTGTTATTTGAAAATTCACAGTTATCTATTACAATCGTACTATTACGTGACAAAATAGCACCACCTGCTGCATAAAGAGCTCCACCAGCCATACTATTTGTATTTGCTGAATTTTCAACAAAACAACTGTTGATCACTGTGATGTTACTACCTCCAAGAGCAGATATTCCACCTCCTCCAATCAAAATAACTTCAGAATCTCTGCTCTCACTTTGTTCAATACTGTTGCCTGAAAATGTGCAGTTGTAAATGATGAGTTCACTTTCTTCTTTAATCTCTATTGCACCACCATAAAAAACTGATGTATTGTTTGAAAAAGTGGTGTCAGTTATCTCCACAGAACTGTTCAAAACATACAAAGAGCTACCAGCATTGTTTGCATGGTTACTATCAAAAAGACACCGGTATATGGAAAGATAACTACAGTTAGCAAATAATACTCCTCCAAGCTCTTGTACATCACTTTCTGCTTGTCTGTTCTTGATAAAATGGCTGCTATGAATCACAGCAGAGCTCACGTTGACCAACTCTAATCTCGATTCACTAATGTCTCCACCTTGAAAAAGGCATTCACTGACTGTAAGATCTCTTACAGAATCAATGTTGATTTTGCACCCATCTAGCACCACATTCGATAACACTACTTCCTCAACATGATGAAAGCTGAAGCCGACATTGTTGTGACACAGAATGCTGGTATCATTCTCAGTAGTACTATTACCAGTTATAGTTAAATTGAAGATGACATCATTTGTAAATGTTAAATTGCTTTCTAAAACGTGATTGCCGGATGCCCATAGTAACAGGAGTCCATTGTCAAAGGTGAGACTCTCACTGGATGCTAGCTTATCAAACTTTGAGATTGTCATACAGTGTCGAGTCTCTTCACCAGGACATAGGGTATCATCAGTAGGAATAATATAGTAGGTCTCAGCAGATACAGAGACTGAGAGACATGAGGCACAGAGCAAGAGAAGTGGCAACATGACAAACTGAAATGTATACAGTTGAGAAATAATGATCGCAATTCGCATATACAAAATTTTTGTTTCATATAGCTAGCAGCTAATATCTGAATCAGCATCACTAACTAAAGTTCATGAATGCCTATATAGTACCATACAGGAAGTACTATAATGATCCATATAGCTCTACCGTGACAGCACACACGTCTACTATACACTTGTATTATGCTATGCATGACCAAACAGGATGCGCTACGATTAATTAGCTACAGTACAATGGCTACACATGACATGGACAGCATGTACAAGGACAATATATTATATTATATTATGCAATCTGCACGAGGCTCATGCATACAATTATGCAAAGACTTGTAACAACAGGTGTATAATGCTTGTAGAAGGTATTGTACAATTAATTTTATTAATTGGACACAATTACTCTTGTTCACTTGTGTGATTCCCTCATTAATTATATAGGAAGTGCAGTCACACAGTAAAAAGATCCCTCTTTATGTATGGAAAAAGACTTATACTTAGTCTACTATGATTGTGTAATTACACTGTTAAAAATAGTGTGTCCACATTACTGCTTAGATTTTACACACTAGTGTGTTAAACAACACCCTTTTTCTGTTGCCATGGAAACGCTTGATGTGGTTTAAGTTCAAAGAAGCATATTTTCATGTGGATTAACTTTTCTGGGGATTGAATACTGAAATATTAGTTTTCAACATCTAGAGAAGCTTTTGAGTTACATTATCATGCTTAAATGCACATTTAAGATTTACACACTTTAGGTGTGTTAAATTTAACATGCATGGGAACACACCATTTTTAACAGTGTATTTTGTACTCTTTGCTCCTTTTGAGGAGGAAGCTAAGGTGTGGGACACTGTGGGTAGAGAAGTTCTGGCTCGATTGGATCAAGTTTACCATACCTCTACAGTACCATACAGGAAGTAATAAAATGATCCCTAACTTTGCCGTGACAGTACTCACATGTCTACCACACATTCATATTGTACTCTGCGCATGACCAAACAGGATGTATTATCATGAATTTGCTACAGTACAATGACTACACATGGACAACATGTACAAGGACATGGTATATTGTGTAATCTTAGGCTCATACAATTATGCAAAGACTTGTGCATGTGCTTGTAGAAGGCAATGTACAAAAATAAACACCTTAACTTAGTGGATATAACTACTGTTGTTCACATGATTCACTCAGATACAGGAAGTGCGGTCACGTAGTAAAATGATCCCTCTTTATGCATGGAGATCAACTTATACTGGTATGTGTAACTATTTATACTCTTTTTTTACTTTGAGGAGGAGGCTGAGGTGGTAATAGAGATGGGCTGGCTTGATTGGAATCTACAGGTGTTTCTGGTACAATTTCCAACAAATCTCTAATAGGACTTCTTAAAACGACAAAGTTGGTTGTGAGTGCAATTGCATCACTTCTTGGCCTTTTTTGCAAAGCATTTTGGTTTTTGTCTGATAAATTTCTTAGATTAAACTTCTTCGCAGTTTTACGTCGAATTTTTTCCTCAAGATGTTTGACTTCATGTGGTAGTACAAATGCACAAGTGTGGTATATCAAAGTCCCTATAAATGTAACCAGGGCAATAGATATCGAAACATAGGTAAGCCAAAGTGACACTTTGTCAGTCTTACTACTAAGCCCATCAATGTAGACTTTACTAATAGAAAGCAAAAGGAGATTAAATAGGTACGAGTTTTCCAGAATGTTAAACAGCCATATCTTGTATATCCCTCCATTTATTAGACTGGCAAACATTAGAAGTGAACAAGTCACAATGCTGACAGACAATGAGTTTCGAGCTGAATCGTTGTCATTGACTGCTAAGACTACGTACAAAATGATCCTAACCAGGAGTTGCACTCCAATCCAATAGCGATGGCGATCCTTGAATGGAGCATGGAAAGCATCCATAAATGATTTTAATACTGGATTGTAGATGATCTTGAATGGATGTTTGTTTGGAAAACGTTGAAAACACTGCCAAAATAGTAACAGTAAAGCAAAGAAGATGCCAACTAGTGTTATCAGAAAAACAATAATCAGGAGAGGTATGCGTTTCACATCGAAGTAGGCAAGATTACCATCATGTCTCCAAACCAAGTCAGAGTTTACTGGTTCAGAAGTATTTTCTCTGTCATAATGATAGATAGTAGAAAATGATGCACCATTGATGAAAAGACGGAGGATTCTTGTGTAAGAGAGCAATATCAGAGTAGCTAAGGTAGCTACTGGGTTCTTGTTTGCGATAAGTTTAGAAAATCTAATTGAGTATCGACTTATAATGATAATTGCAACAACTAGAAGGATGATATATGTTGGAAAGGCCAATTGTAACCATGTCTTAGCATATTCATCCATTCCACTATAAAAGCATGTTTCGTAGCCAAAGTCAAGATTTATCCAGGCAAGAAAGACAGTAAATACATAATCGTGAATATTTCGAGGCAAGAATGAAGCACGATTGACACTCATAATATTTGCATAGAAGATCAGTCCATTGATAGTTCCAACAGCAGTGGTCAAGTTACAGATCAAAATGAAAATGATTAGAAGAATACCAGCTATTGCAAATAATATGAGCAGAGCAAGTCCGTTATGATTGGAACATTCTCCACAGTGGGTGGTGCCAAGAAGGAGACTAAGACCATCAGCACAACGACCACATAGAATACCAGAACGATTGTTAGCACATTGTACATCAGCACCATTGGAAACGTTTAGATCAACAAATACTTCAGATCTTGAAGACACACAGTAATCAAGGGGACATTTTTTAGAAGCAATATACTCTTTGGTGCTTTCATTAAAGTTAATCCACGCATCGTCTTGGCGTCTAACTGACTGAGAATCAACTGAACAGTTGTTCTCTTGAATGAATCCATTATCAACTAGTACTGGGTCACAGTCACAACCTTCAACTGATTCAATAAAGCCAATCGGACAACTCAGGAATATAACGTCGATGGTTGATCTAGATATACCGTAATCCTGGCATGGGCCCACAGCAAATACAGAAATATCGGCACTATTAACATCAACAGGAGCAATAACATTGTAAATTAAATCCTGACATTGATTATACGCAGGTTGAATTTCTTGTCCTTTTTGAATTGCAGCAGGTTGAGATGCAATACTGCTTATATTACTCGGTATTGTGTGATTCACTTGATCTACAGCCACAAGACTTACACTGAAACTTTCTCCTTTCCTGACAGTTACGGTAGGTAGCTCGTAATCACAGTCGGGTATGTTATTAAGGCAGAAACACACACGGACAGGTAAAGATGAAATATCCTGTTCATCAATATTTGTTGTGCTATACAGATATTCAATTGCATCGACAATTCTGGGCTCTTGTATTAAAAAGGGCACATTGACTTCTGCTACAATACTCACTCCACATCGGTCAAGCAAACCTCCATAAATGGAATGTCCATCCTCTCTAGCAAAATTATCCGTGAAATTTGTGTTTTTCAGATTGGGTTCGTTAAAAAGTCGATCCACATCTTCAGTTTGAAGGTTAAAAGTTGAATAGAATGCCAGTGTTTGAAAAAAGCAATCGGTGATAATGGCTGACTCTCCCGTTTGCTTACCTTTGCACGTAAAAGGAATAGCAGTATCATCAACACATATAGCTCCACCAAAATTAGCAGAATTACCGATAAATTGTAGGTTCAACCTATTCA
This sequence comes from Tethya wilhelma, assembly GCA_964030475.1. NCBI lineage: Eukaryota > Metazoa > Porifera > Demospongiae > Tethyida > Tethyidae > Tethya > Tethya wilhelma. The sequence continues at coordinate 2,708,962 of CAXIPT010000002.1, forward strand.
ATCCCTCCGAATTTAAAGATTCTGATTCAAGTTCAAAAATATATTTAATCACGTACAACTTTGACCTCGATTCTATATACATTCCACCTCCAGATTCATTAGCACTGTTTTTAATGAGGGAAAGTGTACCACTAGAGTATATTATATCAGTGACAACTGCATTGATGCCACCACCATTTTCCATTGCACTGTTTTCAGAAATGTTTATTTGTCCTTCGAAGAATAAATCAGATTGAAACGAATAAATCCCACCTCCAGATATTGTTGCTAAATTGTTCACAATGTTTAGTTCAGTGTCTTTTTTCACATAGATAGAGCATTGAAGGGCTAAAAATCCACCTCCCAAAGAAGCAGTGTTGTTGTAAAAGGTACTCTTACCGTTAAAATCAATGTAGCTAGCAAAACAGCTTAATGCTCCACCCTGTTCAACACCAATTCTAGAATTGCTAGGTTTAGAAACCCCAGCAACAGTCAACTGCCCTAAAAAGGTTACATTACTGCTGTAGACGAAAATTGATCCAATATTGTCCTGAAATATTACATTTCCATCAAATTTCACAATGCTATTATCAACATGAAATACGTTTAGAGCTTGAAAACCATTTTGAAAAAATGACGTTGTTCCATTCAGTAGTACAACTGTCCTCCGCAATGAAATTGCAGCACCTGAAGTAGATGCATCGTTTCTGGTAAAGCTACAATTGGTAATCGTCCCACTACATAGAAAATCAGGATCAACAGTTACTGATTGTGGGTCACAACCAATATCAAGAGCACCTCCTGAACTAACCATATTTTGACTGAACACATAATTGGAGTCAAATGTACTTCCTTCCAACGTAAGTTTGCTGTTTTCACAGTTTATGGCACCTCCATCAGTTGTGGCTGCACTGTTATTAATGAATGTACAGTTGGAAATGGTGCACACACTAAAATTTGCACTACCTATAGCTCCGCCACCAAGCACTGCAACATTATTGACAAAAACACTATTTCTTATTGTTGCTAAACTAAAAACGTATCCTATTGCTGCTCCACGACCATGTTCTAAAGCACTGTTATTCATAAATTCACAGTTATCGACTACGATTGTACAGGCTAGTGAAGCAATAGCACCACCACCTTGCTGATCAATATCTCTACTAGTAATTAAAGCAGCACTTGTCGTATTCACAAACTTGCTATTGAAAATGTGAGCTGTGCAATTATCAGTTAGACCTATTGCTCCACCGCTATGACCAGCATAGTTCCCAATGAACTCACTGTTTGATACTACTACATTACTCTCAATGGCTGCATATATAGCTCCACCAGCAGTGGTGTTTGCATTAGCCGAATTGTCAACAAAGCAACTGTTACTCACTGTGATGTTACTACTTTTAAGAGCACATATTGCACCGCCTCCAATCAAACGAATTCCTTCTCTCTCACTTTGTTCAATACTGTTGCCAGAAAAAATACAGTTGTCAATAAAAAGTTCACTTTCTTGATCAATCTCTATTGCGCCACCGTGAAACACTGATGTGTTGTTTAAAAAAGTATTGTTACTTATCACAACAGAGCTACTCAAAGCATACAAAGAGCTACCAGCATAATTGGCATGGTTACTATCAAAGAGACAACCATAAATGGAAAGACTACTATTGTCAATGAAGATTGTTCCACCAAGAACGGCATTCTTCAATTGTCTGTTCATGACAAAATTGCTGCTATGAATCGTAGAGGAACTTACATTGACTAACTCCAATCTGGATCCCAAATCATGTTTGCCTTGAAGTAAGCAATTATCTAGCAGAAAATTGTTTACCTTTGTGATACTGCTAAAGCATCCAGAAAAGAACACACCCGAGATAAATATCATATCAATGTTACAAAAGGTGAAGTGCACATCTGGGTTGCACATCACTTTTGTCCCATGCTCACTTGTGCCATTACCAATAATAGACAAACTCAATACATTTCCTACAGTAAGATTGTTACTCAGGATATGATTGCCAGGTAGCAGTTGCACAGTCACATTGGTCAGTTCGGTTGTTGACAAAGTTCCACTTGACACAAGTTCAGAGAGGGTCATACAGTGATGAGTCTCCTCCTCAGGACATGGGGCATCATCAGTAGGAACAATATAGGTCTCAGCAGACACATAGACTGAGAGACATGAGGCACAGAGTAAGAGAAGTGCCAACATGTTAGTCACCAGTGGGGTTTTTTTTGAAGATTAACAGACACTACACACATGTATTATTTAGCCAGAACACCAATAGATTCCTTCTTTTGAATATCACTGAGCAGATACTACGCACATGTATAAGTGTAGCCAGAAACTATACTGAACTTTTGTTCACCTTTCAATTTCCTACAAAATTCTAGCACTGAGTCCGATTTTAACTTGTAGGGGATACATTATGATCAAATACTATTGTGCACACATAATGCCTGTCCAAACAAAGTCATTTGTACCATGTGATGCTTGTTATAGCATTCTATATGAGTTACATGCATGCCAACATACTGGGCACTAAATAGGACACTCACTGCATGGGGTGAATTCACAAAATTGAATTTTTTATCTGATAGAAGTCAATAGAGTGTCTAGGATTTAGGTCACGGGGGTGCTAAATAATGTGGGTGCAAAGCACCCGAAAATTTTGGGGTAGCCATGCTCATTTGGGGTCACGTGACCAAAATTGCACAATTCGATCACACAATCGAGGATCGCTATGGTTTCGTATGGTGCTTTTTTTTTGCTTTTTTTTTTCTTTCCACTTAGCCTTAGAAGTGATTTTGAAGTATGGCTAGCTCAGATTTTACTCATTTCATTGATGAATAGCACTACTCTGGAGTGCTACTTCTAACCGGGCCCATGACATCATTATCTGGTGAGCCAGGGGGGTGCTCAAGCACCTGGAGCACCCCCTTAAACACACGACTGGAAGTAATCTCATGAGTTTGCACAGCTGATTCAGATTAAGTTAATTGTTAATATCAAACATGACCAGAAACCTTGCAATTAATTAAAGTGCACTTAAGCTACTGCAGTTGTGATGAATGAGAACACCAATGGTGCTTAACCCTCGGAGCCCTAGCAATACATATACAATGCATGCTCACACACGACAATCTACCTGTAGTACCGGTACCATATACCAGTTGAAGAGCTAGGAAACTGAACAACTCTGAATACCTGAGGCTACACAGAAATTAAACCTATACAATCTATTTGGTCACTATAATGTGATGTTTACGCAGTTGTTACGTCATTTGTGATTATACAAACAGTTTTTAATATGTAACATCTTATGTATATCATGTGACTCGTAGAGAGACACATACATGTCAAGATAATATCAATGATACAAACCTAAGATAAATCTTAACTATAATCGTAGACATTACAACAAACCATGATCTGATTATCTGCATTAACTGCCAGTGATCACCAGCTCCGTTATGACTGAATTAGATTAATTGAAAACCTGCTTATATAATTTATTATGCCACAACAGCATGCATGTCATGAGTGACTCTTATAATTATGTATAATTATCGGGAAATACCTATCTTAATTCTTGCATGTGTATAGACAATATAATATTAATTTTTGTATATAGACAATATATTGACTGTTTCTCTAAAATGAACAATAACATACACATGACAAGTACCATGGAGATGTCTTGCCTACTGGACAATGTCATGAATGTAAATAAACCTATATACACAGTCACATATAAAATTAATGATAACTTGTAACATGATATAATTATAGGATGCTTACCATATATAAACAACAGCTAAAGTATGCTAGCATACGACTCATGATCGACTTGCTACTAGAGCTAAACTTACTAGGCAAGGCCTTTGAAGTGTATATGAATGTATGTGTCCTAACTATAGCTGCAAACATTTATATACTACGCCAGTATAAAGATTCAAGTTTGAGTACTATTTGAAACCCCAAGTTGAGTACAAATAACAGGATTCTGAGCTATAATATTATAAATACACACTAATCTATGATGATGGAGGCTTTTGAACATCAAAAAGTTAGAGGATTATCGGTGTCAGCACAAGACAAAGAGTCACCAATTAATACCAGTTTAGGAACAACAAATCAAAACAATGTTTATCAAGAGGTTTTAAGTGCACAGTTGGAAACTGAAGTTGATATTCACATCAAGTCATCTAAGCCTACGAAAGACACCACAAGAGCACCAGAGACTCAATTATTACCTAAAATGAAAAAGAAGTTGACTGCTAAAGAAAAAAAACAAGTTCTGAATTCAATGTCTGAAGCTGACAAAAAGTGTCTGAAGTTTATCAGATATACGAGAGCATGTATACGCATTACAGCAATTGTAATAATTCTCCTGATAATTGCTTTGGTAATAATACTGACAACAACAATAACAGTAACAAACTCTCGCTAATGATGTCGTATTAATATTTTGTTACAAACTAGTATAATTCATATAATTATGTATTATGTTTCGATTAAATGTTGTATGATGTTGGAAGTTGTCTTCTTGATTGCAAATCGAGTGACTTTCTATGAAATTTACTATCATACGTAACAGCTGTACATACAGTAGGAATGGGCCGAATGTCCCGTTGACACAATACAAAATGTTCACGATTATAAAAATCTAGCAAAACAAAGTAGAGTCTCGAAACAGAAACCTCCTCAGAGGCTCTCCTTGACAGATTACCAAGTTCAACTGCATGCAAGGCCTAAAGCTCACAGAAACTTTTTTGAGCACTCACAGAAATTGTGCTTGTGGGAAGCCACAATATATGTTCTGCTAACATAATATGTAAATATGTATACTTTCTAATGGACTTAGCTACTTGAAAGTGATTTCCAAAGAACCAGAATGTGTTGAACGAACTTTGACAGAATAAAGTAAGTTCTTTTCTTGGGTANCTCCTTTTGCTTTCCATTGCTACAACCTACATTGAAGGGCGGAGCAGTGATACTGATCGTGCTACTGAATGGCATGCTTATGTATCAGTATTAATTGCCATGTTAACATTTGCTGGTACTTTGGTCTATCACGCTAGCACATTTGTATTCACATCTCAAGTTCGATATCTGAAACAACAGATTCAGCAGATAGTTGCTATGAATGGGCACAAGTTTATTCCAAACTCAAATGAAGAGCCTTTAATGAACTCCCACATGCCCGATTGTAACTTTGCAGAACTACGAAATCCAATAAGAGAACTGCTGGAGATAGAACGAGAAACTCTCTCAGAATCTGTTGATGGTGAGTCAATCCCCATTCAACAGCTGCAAAATAACAACATGATTACTCATAATAGTATTGTTTATGTCCCTGAAGAGAGAGAAACTTTTAATATGTAAGAATGGATTGTTTTGTGTGTAAAAAGTGCATGTATGACATTGTATGTCTTATCCTTAATATTTGTACATAGAATAAGAGTGCAGTGTTGTTATTGTATAGTATGAGATTATAAAAAAATGTATGTTTATGACTCTGTCCTTAATATTGGTGTACATGATTCAGTGGCATAGTTGACGATACAATACCCATGTTCTGATGAATTAGAAGAGGCACATGTACTCTAAAAATATGTACATGAGTACTCAATGTGCTTATCTATGCTTATTGAGTAGCTATATTACTCTAATATTCAATGGTTCTCGTACATTTACACAAAGTTTCTTTATGTTTCCGGTAATTGGCTCTTGACCTTTTGTGCAAAACCTGTGTCTGCATTAATAGTTAGACTAGACTGCTTATATCACTCTCAGAACCAACGTATCAATTTACAAGATCCTAGCTATCAGAAATCTGTTGGAGATTTAATTACCAATGGGTAATTCCAGGCCAAATCAACACAAAAAAATGAGCACCCTCACGGAATTCAACGAAACTTGAGGTACACATACCTTACCACTAGTTATTATTCCACACCTGATTTGGGTGTCATATGTTGTATGGCTTCTGACTTATAAGCCACTGAAATTTGCCATTTTTGATCATTTCTTGCCGCTTAATAGCAAATAACTTTTTTTCTGATTGTTTCCAGCTACTGAGACTGGTACCATTGTACTCGGCATAAAATTTCGCTTCAAATGATATACTTGAAGTGGGTGGTCATTTGGTAGCAGGTTAAAGGTCGTCTTTTAAAGGCGTTACTAAAAAAAGACGTCTTTTTTCCCGCAATTTTTTTACAATGTTATCTGCAAAAATTGTTCCTTATTATGTACAAGTTTGGTAATGGGATCTAAATGGGATCAGAAGATACAGGACTAAACATACACTTTTGTTCAAAATCCATGAAAGAAAAATACTTATAAATTAAAATACAACACTCAGGCATATGTTTTGACCTGTATCTCCTGATCCCATTTAGATCCCATCACCAAACTTATACAAAATAAAGGACGATTTTTGTAGATTACATTGAGTGAAAATCACGCAAAAAAAAGACGTCTTTTTTTAGTAACGCTCAATTATAGATTTAAAAAATAACCTTTGACCTGCTAGCGAGTGACCATCAACTTCAAGTATATCATCTGAAGCAAAATTTCATGCCGAGTACAATGGTATCAGTCTTGGCAGCTAAAAACAATCAGAGCATTAGTTATTTGCTAATAGATGGTGAAATGTCATCAAAAAATGGCAAATTTCGGACGCTTATAAGTCAGAAGCCATGTAACATATGACACCCAAATCAGGTGTGGGATAATAACTTGTGGTAAGGTATGTGTACCTCAAGTTTCGTTGAATTCTATGAGGGTGCTCATTTTTTTGTGTTGACTTGGCCTGGAATTGCCCCAATCAGAAATAACTTTAGAATTTTGTCAAACCAGGCCATCTACTACTTACACCTTAGTGTTCTCAAAATGAGAAAAGAGTGAAAATGGTTATACATACTAGTATAAGTCCTCTCTATGTACAGAGAGGGATCTTTTTGCTGTGTGACTTCTTTAATTAGTAAGAATGTTAGGATAATATTATTCGAACAATAATATCCACTCACTCTAAAAGTATGTGTTAATTGATACCCTTTTTTGTATACAAATAGTACAATGGCATTTACAATTATTGCATTCATGTCCACAACCCTTAACAATAGTAGGCTAGGATTGAGCAGAGTATATACTTACCGTGGCACAGTTAGTGCTTGTTCATATACATAAAAATTAGCAGTGTAGGAATGGACAGTGCTGTAAAAAGTAAGAAAACAAGGCATACATGTCGCAATTTCGGCACATGACTACTTCATTTTTATGTCCAAGTCTTGCAATTTAACCTAAGAGTTTTGAGGTGACTAAAACAATTAAGTTGCCTGCGTATGTACTTTACCTAACTTAGCTATAGCCAACGGTGTATACTGTGATTGGCTTGCACAATCAATGCATCAAGCCATCATTATCATACGTACGGTAGTACGTATAGTAGGAATGAGCCGTCTGTTCCATAGACACAATACAAAATGTTGGTCACTATAAAAATCTAGTCAAACAAATTAAACCTTCGAAGTTGCTCAGGGGCTCTTACTGACAGATTACTAACTGCATACAAGGCCTAGGACTCACAAAAACTTTCCACAGCTCTCGTGGAGGGCGCTAGTGGGAAGACACCATAGTGCCATTTTTGTTCATCTAACTTACCTACTTACGTACGTCTTACTTGAAAAGGATTTCCACAGAACCAGAATGTGTTGAGCCAACTTTGACAGTACAAAGTAAGTTCTTTTCATCATACGTACGGTAGTACGTATAGTAGGAATGGGCCGACTGTCCCATAGACACAATACAAAATGTTGGTCACTATAAAAATCTAGTCAAACAAAATTAAACCTTCAAAGTTGCTCAGAGGCTCTCATTGACAGATTACCAACTGCATGCAAGGCCTAAAGCTCACAAAAACTTTCCTCAGCACTCGTAGAGAGCGCTAGTGGGAAGCCACAATAATGCCATTTTTGTTCTGCTAACGTACGTACGTACGTACGTACTTACTTCCTAACTGACTTACTTGAAAAGGATTTCCAGAGAACCAGAAAGTGCTGAGCCAACTTTGACAGCACAAAATAAGTTCTTTTCATGGGTACTACATTCCTTGATACTCGTTTTCATCTTAAATAGGCCTAAACAAAAACCAGAAAGCTTTGAAACTTAGTGTATAAATTCATGTACTACAATGCAGCCATTTTGTAGGTAGAGTTCAAAGGTCATTAATTGTCTATCCACGTGGCATTATTATGCGCATGCGCATTAGCCTCTTCCAGCATTTGACTGTTGTAGCTGCTACTCAAGCTTTTTATAGGGACTAACCAGTCTCTAATGGTCTCCACACTGTAGTGTTGAAAAAAGTGAATGAACAAGTAGTAAAAATTTCAAAAAAATAAGTAGTGTAGGAATGGGCAGTGCAGTAAAAAGTATTGGAACAAGGCATGTCTCAATTTCGGCACATGACTACTTCATTTTTATACCCAACTTTTGCCCAGCAGTCCAGTTTAACGTTAACTATCTGTTATAGTTTACTCCACTGCTTAGCCAACTGATTAGTAGGAATTTGAACCAATGAAATAAGCTATAGTCGATTATGATTGTACAGATCATTGCATTTACAACACTCACTGAGGATCCATATGAAAGATCAAGAAAAAAAATGAAGTAGTCATGTGCCGAAATTGAGACATGCCTTGTTCCAATACTTTTTACTGCACTGCCCATTCCTACACTACTTATTTTTTTGAAATTTTTAATACTTGTAGGTACTACATTCCTTGATACTCGTTTTGATCATAAATAGGCCTAAACAAAAACTAGAAAGCTTTGAAACTTAGTATATAAATTCGTGTACTACAGTGCAGCCATCTTTGTAGGTAGAGTTCAAAGGTCATTATTCACGTGGCATTATTATGCGCATGCGCATAATAAGCCTCTTCCAGCATTAAGTAGTCGCATAATAAGCCTCTTCCAGCATAAAGTAGTGCATGTAGCCTCTACTCAAGCTTTTTGTAGGGACTAACCAGTCTCTAATAGTCTCCATACTGTAGTGTTGAAAAAAGTGACTGAACAAGTAGTAAAAATTTCAAAAAAATAATAGTGTAGGAATGGGCAGTGCGTTAAAAAGTATTGGAACAAAGCATGTCTCAATTTCGGCACATGACTANCTATTAATATGTAAGAATGGATTGTTTTGTGTGTAAAAAGTGCATGTATGACATTATATGTCTTATCCTTAAAATTCGTACATAGAAGAGTGCAGTGTTGTTATTGTGTAATAATAGTATGAGATAATAAATGTGTGTTACTCTATCCTTAATATTGATGTAAATGATTCAGTGGCATAGTTGACGATACAATACCCGTGTTCTGATGAATTAGAAGAGGCACATGTACTATAAAAATATGTACGTGAGTACTCAATGTGCTTTTCTATGCTTATTGAGTAGCTGTATATTCTAACAAGTAGTAAAAATTTCAAAAAAATAAGTAGTGTAGGAATGGGCAGTGCAGTAAAAAGCATTGGAACAAGGCATGTCTCGATTTCGGCACATGACTACTTCATTTTTAATTTATTCTTAATCCCTATTAATTTATGGATCCTCAGTGTCATAAATGCAAAGATCTGTACTACTATAGTACCATAGCTTATTGTTGCATTGGTTCAATCTATCAGTTGCATGGCTAATTAAATTATAAGCAGTGGAGTAAACAATAAGACAGGCAACTTAAACTGGACTGTCGGCCAAGAGTTTGGATATAAAAAATGAAGTAGTCATGTGCCGAAATTGAGACATGCCTTGTTCCAATGCTTTTTACCGCATTGCCCATTCCTACACTACTTATTTTTTTGAAATTTTTACTACTTGTTTATTCGCTTTTTTCAACACTACAGTGTGGAGACTATCAGAGACTGGTTAGTCCCTACAAAAAAGTTGAGCAGCTTCTTGTACTTCATATCTGCTGGAGGAGACTAATGCACATGCACGTAATAGTGCCACGTGATAATGACCTTTGAACTCTACATACAAAGCTGGCTAGCTGCATTCAAAGTACATGAATTTATACACTAAGTTTCAAAGCTTTCTAGTTTTTGTTTAGGCCTATTTGAAATTGAAACGAGTATCAAGGAATGTAGTGCCTCTGAAAAGAACTTACTTTGTGCTGTCAAAGTTGGCTCAACTCATTCTGGTTCTCTGGAAATCCTTTTCAAGTAAGTCAGTTATGAAGTATGTACGTACGTAAGTAAGTACGTTAGAGAACAAAAATGGCATTATGGTGGCTTCCCAATAGCTCTCACTACGAGTGCTGAGGAAAGTTTTTGTGTATTTTAGGCCTTGGATGCAGTTGGTAATCTGTCAGTAAGAGCCTCTGAGCACCTTTGAAGGTTTAATTTTGTTTGACTAGATTTTTATAGTGGCCAACATTTTGTATTGTGTCTATGGGACAGTCGGCCCATTCCTACTATACGTACTACCGTACGTATGATTATTCATGTGGCATTATTATGCGCATGCGCATTAGCCTCTTCCAGCATAAAGTAGTGCATGTAGCCTCTACTCAAGTTTTTTGTAGGGACTAACCAGTCTCTAATAGTCTCCATACTGTATTATAGTGTTGAAAAAAGTGAATGAACAAGTAGTAAAAATTTCAAAAAAATAAATAGTGTAGGAATGGGCAGTGCGTTAAAAAGTATTGGAACAAGCTTAAGGTATGTCTCAATTTCGGCACATGACTACTTCATTTTTATACCCAACTCTTGGCTGGCAGTCCAGTTTAAGTTGCCTGTTTTATTATGGTTTACTCCACTGCTTAGCCAACTGATTAGATTGAACCAATGCAACAATAAGCTAGTACTATACAGATCTTTGTTGCATTTATGACACTGAGGATCCGTATTACTAGGGATCAAGAATAAACCAAAAATGAAGTAGTCATGTGCCGAAATTGAGACATGCCTTGTTCCAATGCTTTTTACTGCACTGCCCATTCCTACACTACTTATTTTTTTGAAATTTTTACTACTTGTTATTTATTAGCCTTAGTTTTCTCTCCATGTAGGTGGTGTCCGTGGTACTATTGGCGCTGCACGATATTATTAGTGTTTGCAATATTATGAACTGCACATTTACCAGAAACAAAGCTCTACGTGATAATGGAGGTGCTATTGTATGTGTGGACTGTGAGCTACATTTGGAGACAACAGTGCATTTGAATAAGGTAATCATGGTTCTGGAGGTGGTATAGACATAACATGCAAGTTGTTTATTCTCAGACTAGAATTGGAATTTAATTGTGGTGGGAACATCAGCAATTGTAACTTTATTGGAAACAGTGTAGTCATAGTTTCGGCTATAACTATCGAGTCAGCAGTCTTGCTATTAGATGGTACAAACAGATTTTTACAACACTAAATTAAAACTACTAGTGTTTTCCATGTAGTTGACAGTGAGGTTGTATTTGATGGTAATGCAGAATTTTCTTACAATTTTGGATCCATTTTTGCTTACAACAGCAACATGTTGTTTTTTTTTTCTTGGATTCCTCATGCAGTATGTTCCTATTTAGTGCCCAGTGTGATGCATGCATGTAATCAACATCCCATTCTATTATGTTAATACAATGCTACACTGTTTATGGCTGGCATAACAGTACAAAATGACTTTGTTTGGACAGACACTTTGTNTTCGAGATCTATGATAAAGTCAAGCCATCTGGTTATGACACATTTGAAGAGTATCGCAAGTATGTGAATGGGCAAGGTGGATTACAACAGACTAAAGAACTGGATTTAGCCATTCGATCAATTCCACCCCTACAGCTTGGTGAGATCGTACTAGGTGCTTGGAAAGGCCTAAATGACATCTTCAATCTAGCCATAAAGCGTGGAGTCACTCTGATGTACGACGCTGCGATGACCTTTTATGAGAAGAAATTTCTTGATCTCTACTTTCTTAAATTTGATTTCGGTTCAGTCAAGAAGGTAAGAGTGGGCTATGCAAAAATCGTTAGCTCAGTTAAAAAAGCCAAGGAAATCGAGCAGTGGAAGCCAGTCACTGATGTAGACAAGATCTACCAAGGTGCTGTAAAGATTATCTCCGATGGATCAAACCAAGGATTGACCGGCTATCAATTTGAGCCATACCATTGTGTTACCGAGCCTCCAAACAGTAAAGGCATCTTCAACTTCCGTCCTGTGGAGGATTTCAATGAGATGGTGAAAGTGATTGTGAGTAAAGGGTGGCCTCTGATGATTCACGGCAATGGAAATAGGGCCATCGATAACATCCTTACAGCTTACGCTGGAGCTCTTGGTGACAAAAGTGGAACTGAGAAGAGACATCGCCTGGAGCATGCTTCTCTTTTGAGTGACGATGCCTTGAAGAAAATGAAAGAATTGGGCATCTCACCCAGTTTCCTGATCGGTCACGTTGGATATTGGGGATATACCTTCAACAAAGCAATCTTTGAAGAGAAATCTCAAATACTCGATCGTACTCAATCTGCTCTAGTGAGTGGCATGAGAATCACACTTCATAGCGACTACTTTGTGTCTCCTTTGGGCCCCCTGCGTATGATGGAACAAGCCGTTACCCGAATCATGGAGCAAGACCCTCACAAAGGAGTTCTCAACGAAGATGAAAAGCTCACCCGTGCCCAAGCTTTGAGAGCTATCACATACGATGCTGCATGGCAGTGTCATGCCGATCAGTGGGTTGGATCTTTGGAGGTTGGCAAGAAGGCTGACTACGTGATACTCGGAGAGGATCCGATCACTCGTAAAGATGCTGTTGGAATAAGGAATATCCCCGTTCTGGAAACTTGGGTTGGAGGAGTCAGGACAGGAACCCTTACAGTCACTCCTGTCTGATATGTGTAGTTTTTTTAGTAATGTGAATTGCCGCAACTGAGTATCTTATAATATTAGATCTCCCACAAACTTGTACATTTTTTTTGTTTTTGTTCCTTATTCTGAAACTACAAATTAATGACATTAATATTGTGGCATTTTGACACACACTGTAATAGTAATACATTGAATGCTGCTTTTTGTTGCTAGCTATAATGTTCTCCAAACTTTAAGTTATAACACTCTTATTAAATTTTGTCTCTGGAGCATCTGCATGATTCAGTTGTATGATTGTCACATGATCTATAGAAATTTACACCTTCCATAGGTCAAGATTGGTTGCATGTATTGTTAACCTACGTGATCGGATGTACTCTAGTCTAGTATAATTACCATTACATTTTTTAGCTGCATATACAGAGCTGGTTTTAGGAAGGAATATTATATATAGGACTTTCACGAATCATGGAAAGATATCGATGAGGTGCCAACCAATAAAGACAGTCCAATTTAAACACAGGTATACTCTAGCACATACTAAACAGACATCAATACACTATACAATACCTTACGATGTATATTAACTCATACTGTGCAAGTGCACAAATCAGACAGTAATAATTATGACTTATAGTCAGTGGTGATGGTTAAGCACTAGATGATAGAGAGCTATAGTGTTTTTCACATGCAGCTGGATAATTCCGACCAACAACTGTTTTGGGGAAACAAAGTTATTGATAAGCTCTTACAACCGCAGCAATAACATTATACAACTTGTCAACAACTCTGCCTTAAATGAAAGCTACATTATATGTGCATGATTCCCATAAGAGGAATCCATCTCTTCTGAATTCATCTTTGAATAAGCATTTAGTTAATTTCAAGAATGTGTTCCGGAACCAGTTTATCTTCAACGTTTCTTCTTTTAGTGGCTGTAAATACATTCAGCTATAGAAACTGCTATTGTCAAGGTAATGTAAAACAGTTTTTCTCACATAACACTACAATAATAATACATTTGATAATGTATGCATGGTTTATTGTGATACAGATGATGGTATTAGAATCAGTCTAGGAGACAGGGTGATCCCTAACCATGGACTGGTAACTCTGGAGGATATTGGCCTTGATGATACTGGAGCAAATCTAACAGCGGGACTAAACTGTAGCACTACCTACCCACAGTGCTGTAGTGGCGTTGGTGGGAATCATACTGCAAGTTGGCATTTTGCTCATTTTGCACGAACTGTTCCTGAGTCTAGAATTGGTGGTGAGAATTCATTTGAAGTACGAAAATTTGGGCAAGCAATTTACGCCTTTCGCAACAGTGAATTTTCAAGAAATACTGGACTCATGAGATGTAGAATACCAGACAAGGATGGAGTTAATCAAACCAAATACATTGGAGTTTACAAGAGTGGAACAATTGGTTAGTCATGGCATGTAGTATCTGATTCATCAAGAGAAGAACTAATACTGCATGATAAATATTGGACGTTCGGCCCATTTCTATAGATACTATATGTACTATGATATTATCATAGGGTGGTTATTATTTTATCCTTAGAAATGAATCAGATTGGTCCTGGAATGCTAACGTTACTTATTGATCTGCATACATGTGGCAAAATAATATGTAATTAATGCCTTATGGTCTGAATACAGGTGCTGTATCAGCTAGTTTTGGAAGTATTAATGTTTCTTTAATGAGCGAAGATCCAGTAGAGTTTAACCTCACCTTCAGAACCACTGGAGGACCAGCTACATTTGTCAATTGGACAAAAGATAACGTTGACATATCATTTCTTGAAGACTGTAATAACTACACACAATCACAGACTGTTGTGTCTGATAGTCCTGGCAGTGAGATATACAGAGAAGGAAACTACAACAACATTCTGACAGTGAGAGGAAGACTCTCAGGAGTATACAGAGTCAGTGTGACTAATGATAAAACAACAATGCCAGACTCTCCGACAGGGAATATAACTATCAATGGTATAGGTTAATTTATCTGATCAAGTTTTAAGATTTTGACTCTATTTTTAATTTTTTTTACAGACTTTACTCAACATCATATTATTCTTATTGTTAACTTGGCTCTATCTCAAGATCAATCAGATATTATACTAGGTTTGTCATGGATTCTTTCTGCTGTTAATCAGTTACTCCTAGAAAGCTTCACTTCATATAAAGTACATTACACAATGTGCAATATTTGGTCTGGACATTGTGAAAATGAGCAAACTCACAACATAAACGACTTTTTTGCGACTCGTTTGCTTTCCTTGATGTAATGACCCTGTGGACAAATTTTACTATCCGTACAGTAGCACAACTGGGGCAACTTGCATTTAATGACACTACATATGTATTGCCAGGACAAATAACATCAGGATATCATACAATAAGTATTCTGGGTATGTTTAACTATGTTATAACAGAATTATTGTTATCATCAATATTTCAACAGATACTGTTAACTGTAAAAGTTATAGCATTTATAACAGAGATAATTTTCTAATAGGTGTTCTATCTCCTGAGATTACTTCAGTGGTTGAACTAGCTAACATCACATCAGTCCAAGTCACCTGGAACCAACCAGAAGGAGGATGGGCAGTTGATGAATATGTTGTGTCTTATCGTCACTTGAATGGAAGAGATGAACAGTGTAGCTCGACATTTCAAGATGAAAAAAGTGTGACCATTATAGTGAGAGCTGATGAAGAAGGACCCTATACTGCCATTATCAATATACAGGCATACAGTGTGTACCAATGCAATGTCACTGCAAAGAATTCTACCTATTCCTTACACAATTACACCAGTTTCATTATCACAACTAATGTAACAGGTATAGTAATAAAAATCATAAACAATTACACACAATTATGTTCTTTGGACCGTGCAGTTCCATCTGGAGTCCCTCAAAACTTCACCATCACCAACTCCACCTCCACCAGTGTGACCATATCTTGGGACAGTGTGGAGTGCATACATAGAAACGGACCCATTACTCAATACCTCATTCAATATGGCCGTCGCCCAGTGGGTATTTATGAGATTGAAAACAATGCAAGTTTGTTTGTAAACGAATCAGATCATGATGAAAGTTTTACAGTTGTTGGACTTGAACCAATGAAAAACTATGTCTTCACTGTTTCTGCAGTCAACAAATTTGGTGTAGGACCATTTGCATCAATTCAAACATTCAAAGGTACAACAAATTTTGATCTTGAATAGTCTAAGAGTTAAAATAATTAAGTGTCCTGTATATATGATTATGCAGATGATGGTATTAGGATTAGTCTGGGAGACAGGGTGATCCCAAACCATGGACTGGTGACCTTTGAGGATATCGGAGTTGATCGTACTGGAATGAATCTTGCTATTGGATTGTCATGTAGCACACTCTATTATGGATGCTGTGAAAGTCATATTCAAATTCGTGAGTTCAGCAACACTAAAAGTAGTTTATTGGAAGGGATTGTGTCTACAAGTGGATTTTGGCGATATGGTCACAATAACCTCTACATTCCTCACCAAAATGATCGACCTACTTATATTGTTGGAACCGCTAGACATGGCCAAGCCATTTACGTCTTTCGTAACAATGAGTCTGATAAGAATCGGCTCAACTTGAACAATGGGATCTGGAGGTGTGTGATTCCTGACTCACTGGGAGTGGAAAGGACCAAATATATTGGAGTCTATTCAAATTTAACAACAAGTATATCCAATGGTACAAACGCAACTTACAATCTACAAATCTAAACAAAATTGCATGATTTATTGCCTCTTAATTATTGTATTATTATATAGGAACACTTTCATTCAGATCACATATTCGGTACATATTGGTGAGTAAAAACCCAGTAGAGTTTAACCTAACCTTTAGAACCACTGGGGGACCAGCTTCAGTTGTCACCTGGACAAGAAATGGAGTTGACATCTCATTTCTTGGAGACCCTGATAACTACATACAATCACAGAGGGTTATGCCTGATATTCCTAATGGTGAGACATACAAAGATGGAAATTATGAAAACATCCTCACAGTGAGAGGAAACCTACCAGGAGTCTATAGAGTCAGTGTAACCAATGATAGAACAACAATACCTGTTATATCAACCGGTGTAGTTCAAGGTATCACAATATAGTCTTGTACAGTCTTAATGCTCATCAAAATAATTTATAATTTATGATTATTGTACAATCATATATATAGTTATTAATCATCCTATTGTGGTGTTGATGCGTTCTGAAGATCGTTCAACAATCATTGTATCTTGGAATTCAACACATCGTAAGGACTTTTTATCATCAAGTACTTTTATTGCATATGAACTCCATTACACAAAGTGTCGACTATATTATGGTTGTGAAGCTACTCAAACTGTCAACATCACCAATGAAGGCACCAAAGAATATATCCTACATAATGTGACTTTGTGGGCCACATACAACATCACACTTTTATCGCATTTTAATATTTTGAATCTACCATCAGTTCTTTTACTTCAAAACACAGCCATCGCTCATGCTATTGTAACAACAGGTAAAACAATATTATTATCTATAGGATTATCGTAATAATTCAGTATATCACTTAGTCAATAAAATGTCTGCAGGTATTATTGCCCCTGAGATTACTTCAGTGATTGAACTAGCTAACATCACATCCGTCCAAGTCACCTGGAACCAACCAGAAGGAGGATTGGCAGTTGATGAATATGTTGTGTCTTATCGTCGCTTGAATGGAAGAGATAAACAGTGTAGCTCAGTTCAAGATGAAAGCAGCATCGTGATAGTGTATGTGAGAGCAGAGAGAGGAGGAGCATATAGTACGAGTCTCCACTTAGAAGCACACAGTGTGTACACAGTTGATGTAACTGGCCACAAAGGTGCTTTGCACAACATGTCTTCATTTCAAGAATTTTTAACAAACTCAACAGGTATATTGGACGCACTTATGTATATGTCAAGTTTAATCATGAAATCTTTTTCCCATGTTCCAGTTCCATCTGGAGCCCCTCAAAACCTCAGCATCATCAACTCCACCTCCACGAGTGTGACCATATCTTGGGACAGTGTTGAGTGTATCCATAGAAATGGACATATCACACAGTACATTGTAAATGTTGACTCTACAAGTGGCTTAACCTTGGCAACCATCAGGACAGTGGATGCTAGTAGATCAGATAATGGTGGAAGCTACATAGCCACCGATCTTGATCTTAGCACTAGCTATCTCTTTAGAGTGGCGGCCATAAACAATGTTGGAGTGGGACCATTTGCAACAGTACAAGCACAACAAAGTATAAAATTATGGATTAGTTTACAAAAGCATGCAATATTTATGATACACTCTGCCCGATACAGATATGAATCAGAAAAACAAACCAACTGCTCTTATTGCTGGAGTGGTAACTACCGCTGTTATTGTTGTTCTAGCAGCAATTTTGATTGCAATCATTGTCAACAGGTTAGTGATGTTTTTGCATACAAAATCTGATGCATAATAATATAGGTATCATACAGTCTACATGCATGATTGAGACACATTAATATATAAATTATGCCCATTTTAATTCATTGCTAATAGTACTAAACGATGTGAGTATCTATAGTGCACTGTCACAATTCATGAATCCATGGCATGCATGTATATGGTTTCCAGGTTTAAGTCTAAAACGATGCTTTCCCAAGGTGCTGGCAAAACTACACACTCAAGTAAGTAAATCTTCATGGTATTAAACTTTAGTATTAATTTTTTTAAACAATCAATAACAGAATGTCTTATATAATAACTATCATAGAACAAGACCACTCTGAAAGTGAAAATAACCCAAACAGGAACAAGACAGTTAGTACTGATGAAGTAATCTATGAAGAAATTCATCACATGACATTGTGCAATGTCAGCCCATCACATTCAGTACTTAGTACTAAAAGCTGTTTGGCTTACGACGTCGACAATTCAGAATTTTAATCCTACATGCATGCACATGCATAACATTTAAAACCTCTGGAACATCAGTACATATATTATAATTTCATGTGAGCTAGACAAAGACTTAAGCTAGAAAAACATGCAAGTATTGTACAGTAAGTTAATCAACTGATTGTTTAGTCTGAGAACTATTCTACTAATGTAAACCTCGATTCCTTGAACTTTAGTAATTTTTGTTGTGCATGTGACTTATCATACCATATTAATAATAGCTACATGTATGTTGAACATCAGATTGAATCCAGCGTAAAGTGTCAGATTTACTCAAATTTACTTTGTTAAGGAGACCAGTCCATAAACTGCCCAAAAATTTATTGTTGTTATTTGATAAGTTTCGAAGGAAAACTACATGACTTTGAGGTGCATCCATCAATCCATGGACTCATATTACATAGTAAAAGCTAGATGATCAACCCTTAAGGGTGGTCGGACATGCCCACGCACCGCGTTGCTAGGGAAATTTCCAACTTGCAAAAGACACAAAATATCAACTTTTCTGTCCAGATTTTCACACAAACAGGTAGCGCTAATGGATATCTAGCTATACTGAGCACGATAGAAAAATTTTTTTCTGAATAGCAGCTTTTTCACCGACTTCCAGTTTTCTGCCTATCGCATCTATTTCAACACAAACTAGAACGATCGAAGAACCAAAAAGGAGGTATACCTACTTATTTTTAGCTGCTAAACACTTCTACGTATCGTTTTTCGCCATTTCTTGGCTGCTTCCACTGTCTTTGTTCGATTTTTTTTGACACACCCACTGATCTAACCAACCAGGGACGAATAAATGGAAAAAGAATACGTACTTCTAAAGAGCTGACGTCAGGCAGTTTGTGTTCTAAATTTGGCACTCTTGCAGTGATCACAAAGAGAGATTTTGCAAAAAGCGGTACATCAAAGAAGCTGCTCCTTTGAAGTGGATTGTCTGCCTACGCGGTTTATTTAGTATTGAACGCGAGTTGTACACGTGGCAGATCAGAGTGAAATCTTTTGTGATCGTGGTAGCTGCTAAAGAACGGCCAGCTGAGGTGAAATATGGTTGGTGACAAGGAGAGCAATGGTTGAGGTATTACTGGAGGTCAGACTGGTCGACTCAGTGCTGCTAACTTCGCCTCAAAGTGACCATGAAGTGACTGACTGTTTCCTCTCTAATTGAAGAGCACCGAGATGAAATGAGTCACACTGTTTTGTCGTTGGTTTCTCAAGATCCAAGCCTCTGTCTTAGCTTCAATCATGCTGGTGATGCTTCCGTACTGCTGTGAAACTCTGGGACTAGCTCAAGTTNCCCCCCCCCCCCCCCGATCTGCCATGCATTGTTTGATCATCAGAGGTTTGCAAAATTTGATCATATTGTGTTGTATAGGTGGTGAATAGGACAATGTGTCATGCAGTGGCACATCAGCATAATATTATATAATTATTGTGGTGTGATTTCACAATTTTCTTTAGCAAAATTCAGAATCTTCGAGAACAATAGTATAGATAAATATTATAATATACACAGCACTGTGACAGCACATACGTCTGTTCCATATAAAATTATTGTAATTCCACAGTAAATGTTGTTTGCTGGGAAGTTAAAAACAATAGCGTATACATGACCCACAGGGGCATACCGTATAGCCGGAAAATTTGGCGGATTGGCGGATGAGACTTAGTAGCACCAAATTAAAATCCGCCAATATTTAGTGCGTATGCGTATACGTATATGCATACGTACGCATATTGTGCACGTGATCGGCTCGCTCTGCCAAATTAAAATCCACCAAATTCAAGGTTTGCTCAATCCGCCAAATTTAATTCTCACCAAATTTTCCGGCTATACGGTAGCTAGCATTGGGCTCGAGCCCCCCCTCCCCCTTTCTTACTGACTGAAGTACAATTATTACCAATTATTAGTGAATTTCTATTGTAAATGTCACCTTTGTCAGTAGCAAGCCCATACAAAAAAGCTGACACACTTCTTACATTGCTAGCTGTCATTTCTACGGGGTTTTTTTCCAAGCTAACTAGCTCTTTGAATTGCTCAGAATCGCTGGAATGCACTCGTGCATGATACCAAATAAGGATCAAAGGTCTGAGAATTGATCACGTGCACTAGTTAGTGGGTGTGGCCCCCCAAATTTTTGTCTGCTTTGTGCCCAGAAGATATTTAGCCCTCCCTTCTTTATAATCCTGGCTACGCCCCTGACCCATTGTTGTGAAGCACTTAACATTTTACACAGTCCAAGTGTGCTCATGCATGATAAGTGTGCTATGAATTCAGTTCAAGATTAAGGGTGGTCGGACATAGCAACACGCGAATATCGCGCGAAGAGCGTGGGCAGGAAGAATTGCGTCATAATTGTGTCGTTTAACATCACCACAAACCTCAACCGGAAGTATAGAATGATTGCGCATGAAGATTCTGCGCGGGATCTTTACAACTAGACAGCTGGCTACTTTTTTGTTGCTTTTTTTACAACACAACAAGCCCTCATCAAAGGGAAAGAGGTCTTCAAAAGAGGCTGACACCAGGTGGCAAGTATTCAAGATGCCTGGAAGCAACAGAAAAAGTTTAACAGTACTACTATACACATCAATAACCAGTAATTGGGTAAGTATCAAAATTGAATTCCAGAAGTATAGATATTATATCAATGCCAGAAAATAAAGTGTCTATGAACTGGCTGGCTTTCAGGTGGACCATCAAGACGACTCTGATACAGCAACAGAGCTGGATGGTATAGTATATGAGCTGGTTTCCTAAGACCGAACAGATGGATGCTAAATCAAACTTGAAACTCAAAGACGAGGAACTGTGCTGTTGAGGAGACAAAGTATGGTCCAAAAGACTCCAAACAAGGATGAATTTCTGCGAATACAGATTATGGTGTACCACAAGGTAACAAGTACGATGTTGTCACTCCTACTATAAAATCTGTAAATAAAGAAAAGGAAAAAAAAAACAAGACTTGTGATCAACAAAAAAACAAACAGTATTTTATTTTGCTTACAAGATTGAGCGTATCTGTAGAATCTCTGCTCCATATGAAAAGTGCTCTAGCTGCTACTTCAAGGTGTACAGATGCCATACTGAAAGAAGAAGAGTGATACAAGAAGTGAGACAAACATGCACAAGTCAAGAATACGTACTATCCTAAACAGCTATAGCCTGGTAATTTTTGTCGTTTTTGCTGTACACAAGTGTATATACATGTACCTCTCCATACTGTTGTTTTCTAAAAAAAATCTCACTTCAAACATTCATACTTAGCACACACACAGAGTAGATGCATGCAGAAACACATTTCATGGTAATAGTTAAGACACATGGAGCTATAGACCATACACTACACTAGCAAATCAGTTCACTCATCATGGTACATAATAATTTGCAGTACTATATTGGATTACCTTCCTTTCAGAACAGAACTTGAGCTAGTCCCAGAGTTTCACAGCAGTACGGAAGCATCACCAGCATGATTGAAGCTAAGACAGAGGCTTGGATCTTGAGAAACCAACGACAAAACAGTGTGACTCATTTCATCTCGGTGCTCTTCAATTAGAGAGGAAACAGTCAGTCACTTCATGGTCACTTTGAGGCGAAGTTAGCAGCACTGAGTCGACCAGTCTGACCTCCAGTAATACCTCAACCATTGCTCTCCTTGTCACCAACCATATTTCACCTCAGCTGGCCGTTCTTTAGCAGCTACCACGATCACAAAAGATTTCACTCTGATCTGCCACGTGTACAACTCGCGTTCAATACTAAATAAACCGCGTAGGCAGACAATCCACTTCAAAGGAGCAGCTTCTTTGATGTACCGCTTTTTGCAAAATCTCTCTTTGTGATCACTGCAAGAGTGCCAAATTTAGAACACAAACTGCCTGACGTCAGCTCTTTAGAAGTACGTATTCTTTTTCCATTTATTCGTCCCTGGTTGGTTAGATCAGTGGGTGTGTCNTTGAACGCGCCGTGCAACGTGACGAAGGAGGAGGGTGTAGCTCGATAGACTAAGGTAGGCATTGCCAATACTATCTTATGCAGCTATTTTTAGGTCTAGGTAACTCGATCTATATCTGCTAAATCTCTGCCTATTGTGGATGTCTAGAATAATTTTTAAACAAAAACTATATGCAGATAATTCTTCAATGACAATGACTATGATCTGCCGCCATATTAAATGGCACCAAATTGAATACCTACTGTGGCACAATGTACTCTTGGTGGCACTGAGTGCAATTTACATCAACAAAATTCTGAGCTGCTTGATATAAGTCAGTGTAGCCATTGAGTAGCTACAGTTCTTCCTCAGCCCCTGAGTCTGCAAATTTGTCACCATTTTAGGTGAAGCAACGTTGCCTTTTGATTGCCTAATAGCCTTCAAAGGCATCTACCAGGATAACAACAAAACTCAAATGTTATGAACCTAGGCTGGCAAACTCCATGGCTTGGGTGTATGTTATTATGTACTAAATAAAGAAGCTCAGTTACTTTATTCTGGTAAAGTTAGCAGCAGCATCTTTATGCTTGTAAAATGCTAGCTAATAGCTTGCCACCTAGCTGAGCAATTAAGATCCATATGTCTGGTTGGATAGTGGCAGGCTAAAAAAGTGCAGCGCAGCTCAGCTTACCGTCAGCTAAAGCCGCTCAGCAAAGTTGAATTCCACGGCTATGCAAATACACATGACGACCTTTACTGAAATGTTGACTGCTTGACTAAGCAGATAAAAAATCGCGTACCGGAAGTCCAATACAAATTTATTTGAAATGAACGTGACACGGATGTGCACATTGTCCGTATACTATAAAACTATTTTGCTTCCTTATTTTTTCAACAGAGTAGAATATTAGTTTGCTATCCACTAGATATAGCCCTATCTTGCTCCTGTATCCATTGCTACAAGCGCCATCTCCCCAGCTTCTATAAAAAGTGGAGTTTGGATTAGTCCCTGTACCTGCAGGGCCCGCGGCCTCACTTTATCTGTGGGCCATTTGCAGATGGAGGTTAGCTTGGGTCTGAAACAGGTATCAACTTAAAGTACCATATTTTAGTAATAATTTTGTGCAAAATTCAATCATGAACATCAGTAAATATTGCATTGCAATTTGGTGGCTTGTGCTGTTCTTGAGCTTTCATTCTTCTCACTGGGTATTCATAGATCTATAGAAACAAAATATGAGAGGTTATTTCCAACTGAAAGTAAGTGTTGGGCTTGCTAGAGTGACTTTAGTGACAAATTCTATCTAAGGCACTGTAGACACACCCACTTAATGACACACCCGCTAATTACCAAGCAACAACGTGGTTGTAAACACAGATCACAGCGTGACTAAAAGTAGGGCCATTTTCTGAGGACACTTGCATGCAAGTTAAAAAGTTGTTCAACAGTTAGAGGACGCCTTAGGCTATATTTTAATAACAAAAATAGCTCTGTACTATGTCCTATGCAGTCGCTACTACCAACAAAAGATGGGGTTGTAAACAGATCCTAGTTTGACTGAATAGTTAAACTGAAAGTAGGGCCATTTTCTGAGGGTACTTGCATGCAAGCCAAAAAGTTGTTTAGCAGTTAGAGGATACCCCAGGCTACATTTTGATATCAAAAATGTGGTAGCTACGAGCCAACAAAAGATTGGGATGGAAAATTGCTTTAAGTAAATGCTTGACACAAACAAATGCAGACAAAGAGCAAACAGAAAAAATTTTGGGCTAAAAGACCAACTATACTTACAGGCCTACCTAATGTCCATCCTAGAGCGCCATGCCAGGCGTCTGAAACGACCGTCTGTAAGTAGCAAGACTAGTCAGACACTCACGCCTTCTTTGTCTTCTTGCTTCAGCCATGACACTTCTGAATGACGTCACGTTTAAAATAAAATTCCAGAAGTTGGTACGCTGGCGATCTGACTGTCTAAATCTACTGCAAGTCCCTGTCTCTTAGATTGTCTGAACATCAGTTTTGAATGCCAGCCATGAAAACATCGCTGGGGTAAATTACCAAACAACTTGAGGAGAAGTGGGGTGGACACCAGTTGTAACAAAGAGAAAGCAAAAACACTCCAATGTTGTGTCTCAAAGCGATACAAGCAGGGAAAGTGGACAAGAAATTGACATCTCTTGTGCACGACTGATTGAATTTGAACAGAGAGATGGGATACCCAGTCTCTCCATCAGTCGCACAGGTCCCCCCTCATGGACTCCAATCAAGGCCAGACCTAACTCAGCTGTAGCATGCAAGTAGGACTCGTTCTAAAACTTCCTCCAAGAATTCGAAGGTCTCATAATAAAATTTTTTAAGCAATTAAATAGTATAGGCTGTTGGCTAAATGCCCAGCAGACCTTCAACACCAGCAAACTACATGTCACCAATTAAGATAGCTGCATTTATGCATATACTCAGATCTGTTTATATGTTTCACTGATGCATGCATTTAGTGTTGTAAAGCAATGATAATAATAATGATGATAATAATAATAATAATTAATCAATCAATTCCCACAATTTCTCTGTCAATTAAATCCAGTGTTTAGTCTCTATGGCAAAAAGCTTTGAGTAGTAGAAACTATTACACATAAAGCTCCAGTAGGCTAATGCGCATGCGCATTAAGTGCCACAATGATAAGACAATGATCTTTGAACTCTACTACAAAATGGCTACACTGAAGTACACTAATTTATACTAAAGTTTCAAAGCTTTCTAGCTCTTGTTTTAACAAATTTAGCCAGTAAACGAGTGCAAAAATCCTAGTTCAGATGAAAAGAAGTTACTTTGTGTAGTCAAAACTAGCTCAATGCCTATTGTTTCTCTGGAAATGGTGTTCAAGTAAGTCAGTAAGGAAGGAAGGAAGTGAGAACAAACCTGCGTGGGTGTAGCTTCTGACTAGCGCTCTCAATGAGTGCTATAGGAAAGTTTTCTAATTTCATGGGAAAATGGTAATCCCCTCGTGAAATCGGTAACCCTCAACCTAGGAAGTGACCTCGACCTGAGTTTCAGCTACATATAGCTCTTTGAAGTGACAGCAAGGGTTAAGATTACTCAAAAACTGTCAAAGTGACCATGACCCATATATGAAAGAGCCAGCTAGTAAGCGTAGCTTTCACTGCTACAAACCGATCGCTGGCGGAGGCGGAGTCAGAAGAAGGAGCAGCTATGATACTTTCGTAGCATATTACCATGGTACTGATTTGTGTTTTCAGCAATAGAAAGTCGACACTATAGTACTAGCTATTATGAACTTTTTATTAATTTTAGCCTTTTTATGATTAATAATTATTATACTGTCAAGTTCAAGTTCTAGGTTTTTTGTTATCATTCAAAATTATTTATAAATCAGTTTCTGTATAATTATATGTATGGATTAATCTTAACAATCACATGCAACTTCAAAATCATTGTATGCATGTATCATACGTATCATACGTACGGTAGTACGTATAGTAGGAATGGGCCGACTGTCCCATAGACACCATACAAAATGTTGGCCATTATAAAAATCTAGTCAAACAAAATTAAACCTTCAAAGGTGCTCAGAGGCTCTTAGTGACAGATTACCAATTGCATGCATGGCCTAAAACTCACAAAAACTTTCCTCAGAACTCGTAGTGAACGCTATTGGGAAGCCACCATAGTGCCATTTTTGTTCTCTAACGTACTTACGTACTTACGTACGTACTTCCTAACTGACTTACTTGAAAAGGATTTCCAGAGAACCAGAAAGTGTTGAGCCAACTTTGACAGCACAAAGTAAGTTCTTTTCTTGGGTACTACATTCCTTGATACTCGTTTCAATCTCAAATAGGCCTAAATAAAAACTAGAAAGCTTTGAAACTTAGTGTATAAATTCATGTACTACAATGCAGCCATCTTGTAGGTAGAGTTCAAAGGTCATCCATACACGTGGCATTATTATGCGCATGCGCATTAGCCTACTCCAGCATAATGAAATGCATAGTAGCTGCTACTCAAGCTTTTTGTAGGGACTAACCAGTCTCTGATAGTCTCCACACTGTAGTGTTGAAAAAAGTAAATGAACAAGTAGTAAAAATTTCAAAAAAATAAGTAGTGTAGGAATGGGCAGTGCGGTAAAAAGCATTGGAACAAGGCATGTCTCAATTTCGGCACATGACTACTTCATTTTTTATGCCCAACTCTTGGCCGGCATGCCAGTTTAAGTTGCCTGTCTTATTATGATTTACTCTACTGCTTAGCCAACTGATTAGATCAAACAAATGCAACACTGAATAAGCTATGGTACTATAGTAGTACAGATCTTTGCATTTATGACTCTGTGATGATCCATGTTAGGGATAAAGAATAAATCAAAATGAAGTAGTCATGTGCCGAAATTGAGACATGCCTTGTTCCAATGCTTTTTACCGCACTGCCCATTCCTACACTACTTATTTTTTTGAAATTTAATATAATGGGGTTAGCACGATCTGTGATTAGATTGTTAATCAGCAAATATAAGCGCTCAGGCGATAGGCACATCATACATATTGTGTGCATGCAGTGCAGAACTTGAACTTGACAGTACTATGTACAAGTACAAAAGCAGCTAAATTGACATAGGCCTATATAGTGAGTACCAAGAATCACTAACAGCCTACCTACTCTTTCTAAGAGCGTATTTGCGTTGTGAAAGGGGTGACCATTTTTACGAAGGGGTGCATGATTTCCCGTGTATATCAGTCACTCGGGTTCCCAAATTAACGGTAAAATGGGCACCCGGGTGACTAGAACTTTACATTTTACCGTGAGATTAGTCACCCCGGGTGACTAAAATGGGGGGTGACCAATTTCACATGACACCGTACGTATGATGGTCCTGTGAATGAAAATCCTTTGCTAGGGTGTGCAATATCGAAAATCAACTTTCGACTTTTGAACAATTAATCCCTGCAACATGTAGAGTAGGTTGGTACTTAAACCAGCGCACCTTCATTTTCTGATCTCTGTCGCAGAAGTGAAAGAAAACTGTAATTTTCATATTGCATTGTCAGCAAAAATTACGCATTTTTTACCACTAGAATCACAATTATTTACCATTTTTGCTTACATGCAAGAGAGAAGTAAATCCCTATACATTGCGTTAGTTAGGGGAGGGCCTTACCAATTCTCTGATAGAGTTGAAACAAGCCTCTGTTATTGGTAACCATCTGGCTGATTCTGTTGAAAGTAGCTAGTACCAAGAATTCAGAAGTCATTTGTTGATAGGAGACAACGGAGTTTGAAGGTGCGCTGGTTTAAGTTTCAACCTACTGTACATATTGCATGAATTAGTTGTTCAAAAGTTGAATGTTGATTTTTCATGTTGCACACCCTACCTTTGCTCAGGTTCGGGCCCAACAATGTTTCCATCTACCGTAAATCGTGAAAATTTCGTAGTTGATAAATTTTCGTAGTCGCTGTAGAGTATGAAAATTAAACGCTCGAAAATTAAAAATTGCAAAATAGTGGGTGGGGCTGCGTAACGCGGCGATGCTATAAAAATTATTCAACACGAAAATTTAACGTATGAAAAAATTTTAACACGAAAATTTCGCAATTTACGGTAACGAGTAATTATTACAACAAACTATGGCATGCAATATAAGGTTGAATACCGTATAGCGGGAAAGTTTCGCGGGGTTTAACTTTCGCGGTTTTCGCGGATCACGATCCATCCGTGAAAGTTTTTATCTGCGAAAATTTTCGAAATGTATTATACGTATGGGCTTGCGCACAGCTCATCCGCGAAAGTTAAACTGCAAAAATGTTTGACTAGAGACTTCCGCGAAAGTTTGACACTGTGAAACTTTCCCACTATACGGTATTTGATTTGTTAACAAGTTCCGTATCACATACTACATTATTTACAAAAGATAATCAACTACTGTACCATATACATACATAATTATGCCACAACACATGCAGTGACACATTGTAACAAGACATCAAAGTGGTCTAAACCACCAAACTGAAAATGGCGGCCCTGCAGTTCCTACTAGCCATCTTGGTTGTTTCCTTTAAGTTAGTGTCAGCAAAAACATATCATATCGTACCAAACAACACCCACTGTCTCACTCAGACCACACCCACTGATAGCAAATCACTTCCAACCACACCCACAAACACATTCTCTGGTAGTGGATCACTTCCTGCCACACCCACTGGCCACACCCACTTGGATGAGGATTGCTTGACTCTAACTCAATATGCCCAGTCCCCAGCTACTACTATTGACTCCAACATTACTCTGATCTTTGAGCCTGGTCATCACACTCTTGATTCTGGTCTTCGCATACAAAATGTCAGCAATCTGGTCTTGCGAGTTGCACCTACCAACTCTTCCCATAGTTCAGTTGCCATGGTTACATGTATGCATTCCTCAGGCTTCGATTTTGCTACCATATCTGAGATCAGTGTTAGTGGTCTAGAGTTCAGTGGCTGCCGGGAGAACTCTGTGAGATCAGTAGACCAACTGAAGATGGAGGAGTGTAGATTTCAAGATGGACACGGAATGGAATTGAGGAATGTCAGGAGTGCAACTTATGAGAGGAGCTCTTTCATCTCTCTCACTGCATTTAGGGAGGCTTTAGATCAAAAGTTGAGAGAAAATGTACCATCAGGAGGGGCCATTGTTGCCTTTAGTAGTGATATTAATGTTACTGAATGTCTCTTTGAGGGAAATAATGCTGCCATTGGTCGCTATGGTATTGGTGGTGCAATACGGACAGATAGTGGTTAAAGATTTCGATTTTGGTATTGGTAAATCTCAAATCGTCATTAGCATGCTGTTTGTTTCCTGCACTTGTCCAATTGGTTTCATCGTAGATCAGTCTACTTGTGATTGTGAATGTGACCCTTGCCTCTCTAACTACATAACTGATGAGTGTTCTGTTAGAAACTCATCTGTAAAAAGAAGCAACAATGTCTGGATTAATTACATCAATGAATCGAATCATGACCTTGATGGTTATCAAAATAAAACTCAATGTCCCTATCTAACTTATCCTCATTGCCCATTTGACTACTGCCATCCATCTAGCTCCCCAGTCTGGATAAACCTCAACACACCCAATGGTTCTGATGCACAGTGTGCTTTCAATCATAGTGGCAAGCTTTGTGGATCTTGTAAGGATGGTCTCAGTCTCTCTCTCGGTAGTTCACATTGCTTGGCTTGCTCAAACAACTGGCTAGCTCTACTCATTGTTTTTGCTATAGCTGGAGTAGCACTAGTTGCTTTTCTCCTGCTTTTTAATTTGACAGTAGCTGTTGGAACAATCAACGGACTCATTTTCTATGCTAATGTCCTCACAACAAGTCGTGCCACTTTCTTTCCATTCCAATCTCCCAATTTCTTTACTGTCTTCATTGCATGGCTCAATCTAGACTTTGGTTTTGTGACTTGCTTCTTTGATGGAATGGACGGCTATGTCAAAGAATGGCTACAGCTTGCTTTCCCAACTTATATCATATTCTTGGTCACCATGGTAATCATTGGTTGTGAATACTCTACAAGAATTGCTAGACTCTTAACTGGAACAAATCCAGTGGCAACACTAGCTACTCTCATTCTACTCTCTTATGCCAAAAGCCTTCGTGTCATCATAGCTGCATTCTCTTCAGCAACACTGGAGTATCCTGGTGGTTCACAAGAGATAGTGTGGCTGATTGATGCAAATGTACAATTCTTAAAAGGAAAACACATTCCTTTGTTTCTAGTTGCTCTTCTTACTCTCCTTGTGGGCATTGTATACACCTCTTTCCTCTTCTCTTATCAGTGGCTTTTGCGTTGCCCAAATCGAACCATAAAACTAATCAAGAATGCAAGGTTTTATCCCTTCATGGATGCTTATCTTGCTCCTTACAATATCAAGCATCGCTACTGGACTGGACTACTTCTCTTGATTCGTGCATTCTTGTACATTGTGGCTGGCCTCAATGTCAGTGGGGATCCTGGGAATAACCTCCTATCAATTAACTGCACAATAGCTTCTCTTTTGATATTAAAGATCTTACTACCAGGAAGAACAGTCTACAAATCATGGCCACTAGATGCACTTGAATTGTCTTTTTTTTTGCAATACCCTTTTTTTCTCCGTTGGTTCTCTCTACATCAGAGGATTCAATGCTGGAAATCAAGAGCTTCTTGCCTACACTTCAACCAGCATTGCTTTCATCACCTTCCTAGCCATCTTGGTCTATCACACGTATGCCTTTATACTAAGAAAGAAAACACGAGCCAAACTTGACTTCTTCATCTTTAAAATGAAGCTAAGACTAACCAAACAAGAACCCACTGTTCCTGAAATCATCCTAGTTCCTCGTCCTGTGGTCACATACAGTGTGGTGGACCCTGTGCTAACTCAACAACAACTACAAAATATGGAATATAAAGCAACTGCTGAAAGAGAGAGAGAAGAAGTCACAACAGTAGAGAACGAGTCAGCCACAAACACAGAACCATCTTCAGCTTCACTGATCGTGCCAGAACAAACCTCAGATGAAAACAATTCCACAAGCAAACAGATTAGTGAATCTGCGAAGGAGTTATCTGATGAGAAAAAAGAGGAACAGCAAAAAACATCTCTATCCATTGAACTAAAGAGAAGGCTCTCGTCATTTTCTTATACTCGTCTCAATTCTTACACCAGAGACAGTGACAAGTTTGGAATGGAGAGGGAAACTGAAATCAATGACTGTATTGAAGTAGCTGACTAGTAAGTGATACTTTCAACACACATACAACATTTTATGTTTATAAGGCTCGAAATTGTCATCATTACTCAATTATATTGAATTATTTATGTCTTAGACTAGTATATAGTTGTCTGTAAAATTTCGTATTTTTGTTCAAAATTGTCTGTACTTTTAATTGTTACGTACGTGTCAATGTCTTGTATCATACGTACGGTAGTACGTATAGTAGGAATGGGCCGCCTGTCCCATAGACACAATACAAAATGTTTATGATCATAAAAATCTAGCAAAACAAAGTAGAGTCTTCAAACTTGCTCAAAGGCTCCCTCTGACAGGTTACCAATTGTATGAAAGGCCTAAAACTCACAGAAACCTTCAGCAGCACTCGTAGAAAGCGCTACTGGGAAGCCACAATAGTGCCATTTTTGTTCTTACTTACGTACTTCCTTCCTAACTGACTTACTTGAAAAGCATTTCCAGAGAACCAGAATGTGTTGAGCCAACTTTGACAGCACAAACTAACTTCTTTTCATAGGTACTACATTCCTTGATACTCGTTTTCATCATAAATAGGCTTAAACAAAAACTAGAGAGCTTTGAAACTTAGTGTATAAATTCTTGTACTTCAATGCAGCCATCTTTGTAAGTAGAGTTCAAAGGTCATTAATTTTATCCACGTGGCATTATTATACGCATGCGCATTAGCTTCCTCCAGCTGCCCAAGCTTTTTGTAGGGACTAACCAATCTCTGATAGTCTCCACACTGTAGTGTTAAAAAAAGTGAATGAACAAGTAGTAAAAATTTCAAAAAAATAAGTAGTGTAGGAATGGGCAGTGCAGTAAAAAGTATTGGAACAAGGAATGTCTCAATTTCGGCACATGACTACTTCATTTTTATACCCAACTCTTGCTCGACAGTCGAGTTTAAGTTATCTGTCTGTTACAAAGCTTATATTACTCCACTGCTTAGTCAACTGAATAGTAGAAATTTGAACCAATGCAACAATAAGCTACGGTACTATTGTACACCGAGATCATTGCATCCGCACTGAGGATCCATATAAGGGATAAAAATGAAGTAATCATGTGCCGAAATTGAGACATTCCTTGTTCCAATACTTTTTACTGCACTGCCCATTCCTACACTACTTATTTTTTTGAAATTTTTACTACTTGTTTAGTTATTAAAGTGCTGTAAATTTGTCAGTTATTGTTGTTGTTTTATTCAAACATGTTTGTCTGTTAATATGTGTGAGTCTATTAATTTTGTCTGCATGTGTCTTGTTTGTATTCAGTTTCTGTATAAATGTTTGCCGCCATTATTCTTTCTCCCAATGACTCATTGCTACTATCTGTTAAGACATTCCATATTCTCTTGTATAATATATAAGTCTAAGTTTTGCTTCTTCATTTGCTGAACTATTATTATCTGTATAAATATATAAGTAGCAAAAATTTCAAAAAATTTATTAGTGAAGGAATGGGCAGTGCTACTACCGTATGTATGATACTCCTTTGCAGGCACACGCAGCCAGGCAGCCAGCATGCAGCATGTTGATGATGAACATTATCAGATTGTATAGCTAGTATAATTAGTATAAAGAGTTTAAACTGTATAGCTGATTCAGAGAGATATTATAAGGCCTTTATAAACTTGATACAGTTTACTAAACAATAATGCTGAAAAAATAACTTTATATAAAGGTTAATTGCTCATCGTTTTTGATCCATGCATGCATGAAAACTGGGTATGGGTGCATGCAAGCTAGCGATCATGCACAAATTTTGATACACACAAATTTCATGCATGTATAATTGCATTGTACTAACCAAGTCTTGTACAATTACAATAATTACAAAGAGCATACACTATCCCTATATGCTCTATCATACGTATTAAGGTACATATAGTAGGAATGGGCCGACTCTATAGCTCCCACTGTATAGACACAGTACAAAATGCAAATTCAACTTAAACTGTGAGTTAGCCCTTTTACAGTTAAAATAATGCTCACCGAAATGTTATAAAATTTTGATTCTAAGCTTTTCGTCCATAGTGTTGGACTTGTCAGGAAGAAAACAGTGAAAACATGGCTATATAAATACAAAAAATAGAATACCTTGAAGCGTACCATAACAATTAAAAGAACAATAGTACAACCACCTAACACAAATAATTAGGCACAATAGGAACAAAAAAGCAAACACATTGGGCTGTCTAATCAACGTTCGTATACTATTGACCCGTCACAATTAACTTAACAATAATGACAATTAATGTGCTGCGGCGAATATTACAGATCCACATAATCATGAGCATCCAGTTTAAAACGCAAAATAATTCTTTACTCAACTTCAGTTTTTACTCAATGCATCTAGGCAGAACACTGTACAGCATGCATGTAGAATTCAAAGTGACTTCCAATATATTGGGTAGGCAATAACTGGAGAAGGAATAACCTCTCAAAAATGAGTAGAGCGGATTCCTTCATTATAATGAACCACTTACAAATACAAAAAAGATACACCATAGCAATGAAAACAAACACTTGCCCAAAAGTTCGCTAATGACAAAATTATACCGTATACATGCAGTTAGTGATACTCAATTCAGAGAGGCTGGACAGTCACTAGTTCACATGAATGTTTACAATGTAACACGGTCTAAAGAAACACATGTTTGATTGTATAAAATGCCACTGAAAGTTTGAAACATATGTCACACTAAGTTGTGATGTATTGTCACTATAGTTCACCAACAGTGTTCAACTATTCTTGGGCAGAAATGAATAGATGTCTATATGTATACTTATTATGTGCCACTTAAGTAGCCTCATACAGTCACAACAATACACACTAATTGCTATAGTACTATAGATAAAACAACTCACTTTGGCCTTGGACAGTAACGGTCACGGTCAGTCAAGTTAATCCAGAGTGACTCAGCTAGTCAATAGATAGCAGCCTGCATGCTCTTCAGCTTTTTCTTGAGCTTATACCACCATTGTCTTCGAATACGCCACTCAGTAACTCCAGCTTCTTTGGTACATAGTTTGGAAGGTAGAAAGCAGTCAAACCAAACTCTCGAACTCAGTCTAAACTGTACTGACTGTGCCCTTACAAATTGACAGACCCACGTGTGCCTAAGTATATTGCGCATGCGTAGTATAATTGAACCTTGAACCCTGATCTGAGCTTTTTCTCTACATTGTCACAGTCCATGATTCAATATAGCACACTATAAATTATTTATCAATACAGACTATATAGTCACACAACAGTAACAATACAAACTTAATTTGATCTTAATATTCATGAAAATAATTATAATTATAGCTACTATATAATATTATGGAATAAACAATAAAGTTTTCTAGCTAATTTAGAGAGTCTAACTCGCGAACTTTATCGAAAAAAGTATTAACTGATCCAGATCCTCCCATGTAGTATGCCTTCCAGTATTCTGCTTGCTTCTCAGGTTGATTTTCGGGAGGTATTAACTTATAACAATTTGATAGGTAGAGTCTTGCAGCCAGTGCTGAATAGAAAGGCTTATCCAGATCTTTGTACTGTACAGAATTCCAGTCAATTCCAAATACTGACCGTATTTTGGCATATTTGCTTGCTAAGCGCTGGTGAGCTCCTATGTTTAACGTATCTAGGTATGCAACGTATGAAACTTGCCATATACCTCCACTTCCCTGCATGTTTCTGCCAAAATCTGACATGACGTATGCTAGTCTCTTCATAAACCTGTTGTCCTTTAGCATAGCGCTCCCAAAGGAGGTCAACTTTTCAATACACAGATCCACTACTCTTTCTCCTGACTCGTGAGGAATATATATCAAACTTTGATCTTCTGTTTCTGCTGAAATAGAATAATAATATCATCATGAAATTCTCTTGAAAAAATTAATCATGACTAATATTAAAAATTTGGTCTATTAAAACTTAAAAAACTATTATATGATATATATACAAGCAGAAAAATACACGCTCTATTATACAGATAGGTATACAGCCTACTAGTTTTGTAATGTTATGTGCAAGTATATCTTTAAAAAAATGAAGTGCAATGATACAATTGTTTAGAAAACACATAATATTTTTGTTTAGTTTTCGTGAAGTGAAAATTGAACACTATAATAATGAGTTTCAATTCTACATAATATCAATAGTAGTTTATATACGTAAAATCAGTCATTATCATTGGCTTGAGTCATACATGAGCTTTTTACTCAGTGTAGTTAATCAATGCCTTAAAAAGTTACTATAGGAAGTTAGCTTTAAAAAATATATAAATCATATCCTATATTTGATTATACTCTGAGATCAGAAGAAAATGGTAATTATCACATTTTTAAGATACTGGAAGCGAACTGTGAAAATGAATGTCATATCTAATACTGGATGACTGGCATGGGTGATTTACGCCAAAAATACATTTTCAAGATGCAGAAACTGGGCCAAACAATTAATCATTGTAAGATGCCAACTTTTGGTTTGCAGATAGTACTTAACCATGCCATAAGATCTCTGCAGATCTGACCGGAAATTTTGGTACCGATATTTTGTTCTGGAGATATTATCAATACAGATATATAATTAGGTGTGTAATATTCAGAAATGGACATATTTTCCCCCTATATATTCCTAACAATCTATCACTGATTCAGGGACAAAATTTCTGGTTGGTTTCAGAATTCTACAGATACATACAATTCTCCGACAATGTATACGGCCTTTCTAAAACCACTCTTTCCTTACTGCGTGCATTTTTGTGTAACTAGCTCAAAGTCTTACAGATCAGCCATCCTCCTGCCACTAAGTTAAATGTCACGTATAACACTGGCACTTGTAAAATTTATCCATCAATTGTCTAACAATAAATATATAGACACAGGTATGTGGGGAATCAATAGATTATACTCCTTCAGAACTTGAATAATTATGTAATCAACAATTAAGATGTACATTACCTGTAGCTAACCCTGTATATTAAGGCAGCCTTAACTGTACACTGAGTATAGTAGCATTTTTGCACACCTTGTTCATGTACTGTAGTAGAAGCAGCCACAACAGTCAAAGTAGTATCTTCAGATACTTCTGTAAGCTCATCAACATGACCTTCTTCTTGTAACTTCTGCAACTGAAATCTAATCTCCTTTGTAAGATCATCAAACACCGTTAGCTCATTTAAGATTTCCAAGAATGATTTGAAGCACTCATCTCGATATTCCATCTTCTCTCGAACTGCAATGAGTAGCTTTCTTGCTTTGGTTTCGGGAGAGTACCCCAATGTTTCCTGAATTTCAATGTGTGTACTGGACGAGATGAGACTGCGTGACAAACACTTGTCAGCAATCACTGAAACACAGCTCTGGGTTGAATTTACCAGTCTGTAAAAATGTTTATTCAAGATATCAATCTGTTTCTGAGCGTCTCTTTCCATTCTCGGAACACACCTAACTTTACTGCGCATGCGCAAATTTGATCGCTTATTTTTAGGAGGTCGGCCCGCCCGGAGAGGCGTGGCAATCACGTAGCTTTGTACATAGTAAAATTCAATGTTTCCCTTAATTAGATGTAGCTATCTGGTTGGTGGTTGAGGAAGCAATCATCAAGCTGGATTCATTTCATTGGTAAGATTAGTAGCTAAACCTCTGTTCTGAGTAAATTTCTATTTTTACTATACTATATCAACAAGATTTATCTCAATACTCTATGGTTCATGTAGGCAAGTACTCATATCTGAGACTGAGAGTTGATAGAAGCACATCATCCCAGTTTTTAGTACGTATACTGTAGGGTGTGGATCACTATAGCTACTCAACTATAGCCACGAAATGAGTGAGCAAAGGAGAAGACGCCGTCCCAGAAAGCGGCGGCCCAGGACTTCTGATTCGACAAGTGACACCGATGCTAGGACCCGTCGTGAAACTGAGACGTACCAGTCAGCTAAGACTGAAGACTCAAATTGTGAGTTATTCTTCCGAGGTATGAATTGTCAATTGCACAATTCTATCAACAAAAAGAGCATTAGATGCCACTTTGCTGAGTTTGAACAAGACATTGTGAGAGTAATTATTCCTCAAAATCAAGAAACGAAACAACCGAGAGGATTCAATTTCATCAAGTTTACCTCTCACCAAGTTGCTGTAGAGGCACAAAAGAAATTTCACGGAAGTATATTTCTTGATAAATATCGGTTGTATGTTGACATGCGTAAACCTCCTGGTTCAGCTGCCAAAAAAATGTCTACTTCTAAAACATCTGATGTGCCTACAGTTCGCGATACTCGTAAAATGATGTATTGTGGAAATTATCCATTGAAACTTGAAGCTAAAATAATTGATCGAAATGAATTTCAAGCAAAGCTAAACTCAATTGCTTCACATAATGGTACTCAAATTGAAATGAAACGAGATAGACGAATTGATATTTGTGGGAATAGAATCAAAGATGTTGAAAACAGCTGGAATGAGATCGAAGTGTTCTTGAACACTATTCCAATGTCCGTTCAGCTGAGTTCTGCTAGTATGAAGCTTCTTCAAGTCAAAAATGCTAGCTACCTTGATCAACTGAGACGTCAATGTGAAGTACAAATCCCACCTACAACTGTTTCTAATAAAACCGTTTGTGTTACAATTAAAGGCAACAAAGTTAATGCTGAAGGTGTTATCGAGAAGTTAAAAGATTTTTCATCCAAATGTTGCGTTGAATTGTTTGAGGCTCAGTATCCAAAGAATCGTGCCAAACAGTGGAAAATCCACTTGAATTGCTTGAGCAATCAGCAACCAAACGTTTTGATTGAAACAGATGAAGGTATCACATCCTCTCGAATAGCAATGGACGAAAGCAGCCCGAAACGCCCCATCACTGTAATGATTGTTGGTACAGATAAAGATGCTGTTAAAGACCTCAAGGCCAAGGTGCTTAACGATGACAACTATTTGCAAACTACTAAGCGAAGAATGAAGCTGTCAAGCAAAGAATTTGAGATGGTTTTGTCCAACAAAGAAAAGCTGGAACTCAAACTAGAACAGTTCTATTCAACAGTAATTGAGTTACAAAGTGACAAGAAAGT
This sequence comes from Tethya wilhelma, assembly GCA_964030475.1. Taxonomy (NCBI): domain Eukaryota; kingdom Metazoa; phylum Porifera; class Demospongiae; order Tethyida; family Tethyidae; genus Tethya; species Tethya wilhelma. Next base: position 2,747,574 of record CAXIPT010000002.1, read on the forward strand.
CGTACAGCTAGAAGTCCCAATATTGCTCGAATCAAACATCGAATCAGCCGAACAAGAAATTATGAAAATCATTGGCACTCATTCTGAAGATCATTCACAACCTACAGGAGAAACGCTGTTCCGTTTTGATGACATAGTGCTAGGCATGCTGATCACAGGAGAATCTCGATACCTCCAGGAAATCCAGAGGGAAGCATCACAAAAATCAGTAATAGTGCATATCGAGCTGAAGCCTGTACCACTACTTCGTTTACGAGGGGGGCAGAGTCAAGATGTTGAAGCTATCCAGGAAAAAATCTGTTCACTAAGCCAAAGTGCCAAAAAAGAAATTGATCAAACCCAAACAGAAGTGTCTTTGACATCGTATCAACTTCTTTGTACAGACGCTTTCTCAAAGTGTCAGGAAGAGCTTCTTGAAAAGCAGTTTGTCAACGTCACGTATCCGCCTCAAGAAAACCTTTTGCGTCAACAATTGCTTTGTACGTCTCTTGGATACACCATTACCTTACAGCTTTGTGTTGGAGATGTAACTACCGAAAATGTTGACACCATCATAATTGATTTCAAGCTAGCCGAGACTCTTTCAGATCCTCTCTTTCAAGAGAAGTTCAAAGGATACATCCAGAAGAACGGAGTCCCGATGATTGGAAGTGTGACTTGTTTTGAGTCTGGGAAGCTCCCTTGTCGAAGTGTGATTGTTGTCCCGATTCCAAACTGGAAGAAGTCAAATGACACTTGGACCCATGAGTCAATCGAGTTGCGCCTTGCCCAATATGAAGAGCCTCTTGTCTTTTCTGATTTCAAAGGATTTGGAACCGTATCGTTCATTCTTTCAGAAAACAGCAATGTACTTGTCGACATGTCGACGTGGCTTCTGATTCGTATGATCGAACAGTTTTGCAAGTCACATCCAAAGACATCCATTCACACAATTCGTATTGCTGTTAGCCAACAGAGTTCAGCTGAGTGTACAATGATGTATGACAAGCATGTGCCTGCAATGAAAGTTGCTAAAAAGACTCCAGCCCCACCAAAACAGATTCCTCACAAGCAAAGCTCTCCATTACTGCCTGGCATACCATCTCTTCAATGGCAGTGGCACGATGACAATGGATTCAAAGATTACCCTCCAAACATCTCAGCCAAGCTCACAAAAACAAAGCGGTGTAACCCAACTGGAAAATGCTCATTTGTTGCCAATGGGAAGAGCTATGAGGTCGATATGTCTACCATGGAACAGAGAAACACTACAACAGGTTTCATTCGTAAAGTTCATCAAGTCAGCTCTGATTCACAAGTATCAACAACTCAACGTGGCTTGAGGATTCAATGGTCATACCTTAATGACCAAAACATCCCGACTCCATACACTCCTAACGATTCAAATACGATTGAAACAATATACAATGGTTCATTGTCAGAGACAACTCAAGTTACCATCCAAGGGAGACGGTATAAATTTGATTTTACAATGATGAAACAAATCAATGCCACAACAAATACCAAACGAAGTATACAAAGAAAGGAAATTCCAGCTCCTACTTCTCCCAGGAAAGAAGTTAAAGAGAGCCCACCACTGAAAGCAGAAAAAGAACCTCTAGTAATCACTCTTCGTGGTCCGAAACAGAATCTTGCCAGAGCAAAAGAAATGGTAGAAATGAAGCTCAAAGAGTTGTGTCACAAAGAAACCGTATCTCTTCCACAGACAGCATCAAATCAACTTCAACAGAAGCTTCACACGATTGTTCGTAAACACAAAGTAGAGTACAGAATCAAAGATGCCACAGTGACTGTGAAAGGTAGTAGTACTTCGAGCAAACCAGGTAAGATTTTTGAAATTGAAGGACCTGAGAATGCTGTAGGCAAAGCTGTAATGGACATTCAACGTGAGATTATCAAGTTTCAATCAGAAGCCCCATCCACAGCCAGTGCAGTGATTGAGTATCCCCGAGAATGGAAAACTCAAAATAAAACAACACAGGTTTTTGAGCTGTCTCCTTATTTTGACGAAAGACACAAAATTATTTCTAAATTGAAAGAAACATTGCCAGATTCCACAGTAATTAGTGTCAAAAGAATTCAAAATAAGTGGCTTTGGGAGAAGTATGAACAATGCCGAAGAAGAATGCACGAAAAGAATTCAGGAATCGTGAACGAAAAACAACTTTTTCACGGTTCTCGAAATACCTCTGCTGAGAAGATCTACGATTCAGAGGAAGGCTTTGATATGAGATTCTCGTCCAAAGGAATGTGGGGTCAAGCCAATTACTTTGCTGTTGATGCTAGCTATTCTGATTCTTATGCCTATCTAAAGACCGACGGTACAAAGGAACTCCTCCTAGCAAAGGTACTCACTGGATGCAGCTATACTTGTGGATCAAACAGTGAACTTCGTATGCCACCTGAAAAACCCACTAGCAGTAATACCAAGATTCAACTCGGGCAACAGCGCTACGATACAGTGAATGGAAACACCAATGGTACTGAGGTGTACATGACGTACTCAAACGACAAGGCATACCCTGCATACCTCATTGTGTACTCAACCAGGACCTCTATGTATCGAGCAGCAACTGCCACAGCTACACCTCGACCGATTGCAACAAGCCACGCTAGCACTGGATTGAATCCCACTAGATCTTCATATGTTCCTGCCACACAAAATACATCACGGCCTCCACAGCCAAGTACTGGTGCCTCAAACACAATTCATTACAGTACGCCAACTTCACAAACTCCTCAGTGGTCATCACAACCTACAAGTAGTCCATCGAGTGGAGGATACACCAGTGGTAGTTCTCAACAACAGTCTACAAGAAAATCAAGTACTCAGTGCTGTATTAGTTAATTATTGGAGATATGTTAGCCAAAAAACAATGATAGCAGCTAGATTTTTTCTACTTTTGTATAATAATAAATCTTAAAATGTACTACTTGTATACAGTGTTTGTCAAGTGAGTTTTGATATGGTATTTCAAATTACGTATATAGACGATTCAATATAAACCAATTTGCCGCCCCCCATCTGATTTGGGTCAGAAGACTAGAAGGGAAATTCCCTAGTATGAGGGGCGTGGTCGTGTGCAGTTACTGTTTGTTCATGGCCGAACGCTTTTGTTGAACTCTGGTAAACAGTGATAACTACTATAATATTATATTCTTTGAAAAGACTATAGACTGTCCGACGTCCGTCACCGATATAATACCCACTCACGGTAAGTTAATTTATATCACTCTTCTTTCAATTCTGTCCGGTTTCAATCCCATCATGTTGACAGTGTATAATAAGGCTATTAGCCGAGCATCAACAAAGCCACGTTTAGTGACTCCTGAGGCAGAGCTCTACTCCTGATGTGTACTTGTAGTTAAATTATGTGCTGTAATGATTCTAGTAATAAATCATGATTGTGTGTGTCACGGCAGAGTGAGAGTCTCAGTACTAATCAGCCTGTGCAGATTCTCTGTTGAATTTTGAGGGCCAGGAAAATGTGTATAATTATAGGTATGCTCCATGACTTGTATAATGTATACTGTCAAGTCAAAGGACACGTCTTACTTTCGTGTAAGCCTCAGTAAATTGATATCATTCATGTGACAACTCTAACTAGGCACTCTCCCTTCCTTTCCTTAAAGGCATGTATTTAGGGTTAAAGCTTGAGGGTATGAACTAGAAATGAAGTTATAATAAAATTATTATAATAATATATGGATTGTTACTTGCAGAATACTACACATTTCAATGTTAAATGTATACAGGGTAGTGCTGCATGTATGAATTATACTGTCCTAACCCTAAATAAGTTACTCACGTACAGCTATAATAATTTATTGTGGTGACAAATGGCTCAGATAATAATACTATACATGTAAATAATTATATACCCTTTCCTATATATATCCAACCTGTAAAATCATAATAATTACTCATGATGCATAATACCAAGCATTGTTGGCTACCACAATTATGAGTTGTGAATATAATTATACACTCAGAAACATAACATTGTGCTATTGTAGTATGTAGAGGGTATATGAAGGTTTTACAACATAGCTAGTTATATTTTATGGGTTATAAAATTTTTGTGTAAAGTCAATTGCAAATTACAGAGAATTTAACAGATTAAAACTTTCACGGATGGATCGTGATCCACAAAAACTGCAAAAGTTAAAACCTGCAAAACTTTCCCGCTATAGTAATGACAATGAAAATTACAATTGATGTATTGATATATTCATGTCACTATAATAATAATTATTATAATTATATACAGGTGAGATATTTGAGCATAGTATTCTTACAGTATGAGTCGAAGAAGAAGAAAATCTTATTCAATATCTGAAGGCAATTGCGAGCTATTTTTTCGAGCTCAAAAACGAAAGTTGCCAAACTACATCTATAGCAAACACATACGAGAGCACTTCAGCAAATTTGAAAGTGATATTGTGAACATAATTATTGCCCGAGATGAGACAAAGAGATCGAAAGGATTTGGTTTTATCAAGTTCACCTCTCACCAAGTTGCTGTGGAAGCACAAAGAGAGCTTCATGGAAGCATGCTTCAAGGAAAGTTTCAGTTGTATCTTGACATGCGTAGGCCCTCGACGTCTACATCTGAATCAGCAAGTTCTCCTGGATCAAAATATTCGAAAGAGTATCAGTTGCAGCCTGAAGCTTTGAACATTGAAGGACTATCCCAAGCTATAACTACAATCTGCTCACAAAAGAACACTACTGTAGTCCAGACTGGTAGTTGTGTTGCCATCTCTGGGAATATTCTTACAGGCATTGAAGAGAGTTGGAAAGAAATTAGTGAGTTTGTGGAACAGAATCTGCCAGTCACAAGATTCGTTCAGGTAAGTTATGGCTGTGTCCAATTTCTCAAAGTGAAGCATCTTGCCTACCTTCAAGGACTAAGAAAACATTGCAAAATTCAAATACCTCCCACTTTCTCTTCGACATCAGCAGAACCTGTTACAATCACGCTTCAAGGAAAGAAAGAAATCACTGAGGCTGTGCTTGACAAGCTCAAGACTCTCTCTTCAAAGTTAAAAGTTGAAACATTTCAGATGCAGTGTCCAAATAAGTTTGCGAAGTTATGGAAAAGAAGGTGGGATCAATTTAGCAACGAAAATGCCAACCATCCAAACGTAATGATAACTTTCACCACTACTCAACTGACAGGGATAAGAGGAGGTAAAAATACAGTTACTGTTTTGATTGTTGGTGGCAAACAAACTGTTCAAGATCTCAAAACTAAAGTACTCAAAGATGAAAATAGTTCAAGCGTGACTACACAAAGATTAAAACTGTCCAAAGAGGAGTTTCAATCAGTTTCATCAAACAAGGCACTACTGGAAGTAACGTTAGAACAAGAACACTTTACTTCAATTACTCTTGAAAACCATACAAACATTGTTGAGTTGCAAACACCATCATCACTAGAAATGCACATGGAAGCAGCGAAACAAGAAGTACTAAAATTCAGTGGAACCACCTCCCAGGATCAGCTACGTACTATCCTTAAACAAGATTGCTTTGATGATGCAGTGATAGGCATGCTGCTTACAACAAAAGCACAGTACTCTGAGGAAATTCTGAAAGAAGCATCACAAAGGTCAGTAATTCTCCAAATTCAGAAAAAGCCTAAGCCAGGTTTTCAGCTAAGAGGGAGTAAGAAAGATGTCGAAGCAGTACAGAAAACAATCAGTTATTTAAAAAGAGCTGCTGAAAGAAATATTGATCAAACTCAAATGGTAGTCACTAGGAGTGCAAATCGTCTCCTCACTTCTGATGCTTTCTTAAAGCACCAGGAAGAACTTCTTGAGAAGATGTGTGTAAGAGTTACCTATCCACCTCAGCAAGGAATTATCTGCCAAAGACTGCTACGTACATCTTCTGGGCACATTATTACTTTTCAGCTTTGCAAAGGCCAAATTGTCACTGAATATGTTGATGCAGTCGTCATTGATCTTAACCAAACAAGCCTGTCAGATTCTCTCTTCCAAAAACAGTTTTCTGAATATGTTCAAACAAATGGTGTCCCCCCAAAAACTGGAACTGCGGTTTGTTTTGATAATGAGTCTCTTCCTTGTCAAAGTGTCATTGTTGCTCCATGTCCAAAGTGGAAAGGTGATTCAGGTTTGTCGATTGATAAACTTTTCTCTCCTTACAAAGAATCACTGTCCTGTTCTGTTTCCAGAGGATTTCTTACTCTATCGTTTATTTTTTCTGGAGCTAGCTTGCCAACAGCAACATTACTTTTAGTGTATGCAATAGACGATTTTTGTAGCACTTGCCCTGAAACACATATTCACACAATACGTATTGTACTTAATTCAGAATCTGTCAGCTGTACTAAAATATTTGTCAGTAAAGTCGCTGAAATGAAGCATGTCACCATCGTACCAAATTATATTGACCAACCTGAGAAAAGTCAACAGTTTCAATGGCTATGGCATGATGACCGGAAACAGTTCACTTTATATCCTGCAAATATCTCTGATAAGCTTACTAATGCCAAGAAATCTAATCCAGCGGGAACATGCTCCTTTGAAACCAATGGGAAAAGGTACATTGTTGATTTCAATACAATGGAACAGAAAAATGTTGTCACAAATTTTACTCGTAGTGTTCGGTGTATCACCAAGTCAGTGTTAACAGGTGGGCTTCACCAAGAATCTCAGACTGAGAGTACTAGTATTGCTAGTACTCAGTCCATTCAATGGTACTACATGGACGATCACAAAACGTTTACTCCCTACACAAATGAAGATTCTGATTTCATTGAAAAAATGTATGGTGGACTATCAAAGCATATGGCACAACTCCGTGTGATCAATGGACGTACATATGAATTTGACTTTACAAAGATGAAGCAGATCAATGTTTTAACACGTCACGGTAGAAGTATACAAAGAAGAGTATCAGATTCTGCCATGGCCTCAGATAGCAAGAAAACAGAAGAACTAGCTACTAAGAATCAGAAGTTGATAATTACTTTATGTGGTCCTAAAGGGAATCTTGTACCAGCAAAGAAGAGTGTGGAAATAAAACTCAAGGAGTTACGCTACACCAAAACAATTTCCTTGCCTCAACCATTATCGAATCAACTTCAAAAGAAACTCGACACCATCTTATCCAGGCATACCGTTGAATATAGAATCAAACAGGATTCTACCGCTGATTCAGAAGCTACTAGTCCAAGCAAACCATGCGAAATAGTTGAAATTGAAGGACCAGAGCATGAAGTACACAAAGCAGTTACTGAAATTCAAGATGAGATAATCCAATTGCATTCAGCAGTGGCTAGTGTTTCAATTGAGTATCCTAAAGAATGGCAGCCTCAAACAAAGACAACTGAGGTGTTTGAACTTTCATGGTTTTCTGATGAAAGACTAAAGATAAATTTGAAACTAACCAAAACCTTGCCTAGTGCTTCAGTCATCAGCATCAAACGTCTTCAGAACAAATGGCTTTGGGAGAAGTATGAACAGTGCCGGAGAAGGATGGATGAAAAGAATTCAGGAATTGTAAATGAAAAAGAGTTGTTTCATGGCTCCAAGCGAACCTCAGCAGAGCAAATTTATGATTCACAGGAAGGCTTTGATATGCGATTCTCTTCTGAAGGAATGTGGGGTCGAGCAAACTACTTTGCCATTGATGCTAGTTATTCAAATTCGTATGCTTACAGAAGGCAGGATGGTAGCAAAGAGCTTCTACTTGCTAAAGTACTCACTGGGGATAGTGTCCGAAGTCCCCCCGACAATACTCTTCGAATGCCTCCTGAAAAAACTACACTCTCACACACTGATAGCAGTGTTCAACTTAAACAACTCCGATACGACTCAGTGAATGGAGTTACACGAAGCACACAAGTGTTTATGACCTATTCCAATGAGCAAGCATACCCCGCATACCTCATTGTGTATTCAGATTCAAATCAGCCAGAGTCAGGCGCTGTAGTGTCACCCACTGTACATTCAGCTGCAGTAGCTGTCAATTCTACAAAAGGTACTTCTAGTATGAGTCAAACAACCAGCCAGCCACAGAAAATTTCAAGGCCACCTACTGGACAATCAGTAGCTACTAAAATGCGTACACCTAGCTTGAGCCAATTATTACCGAGTAAAACTTCAAAGTTATCTTCAACCAGTGCACAAGTAGCAGCTGCCCAGTCTGCTAAAATGCTCAGTATACCTAGTTCAAGCCAAGTAGTAACACAGAACAAAACTTCCGCATTAAGGCCATCCTCAAATATGGCACAATCAGCTGTCCAGTTAGTACGTATACCTCTGACCAGCCAACCACATGCACGAAAAAAATTTAAGGATCTACCGTAGCTTCTCAGTCTATACTAGCTTTAATAAAAGATGCATTACCTATTCTGAGCCAAGTAACCTACAATGATAATTATTAACAATTTTGATAGCTATAATATTATTTTAATATTACTCATGAATAGTAACAGATAACACATGTCATTATAGTTGTTGTTGTTTGGTGTTTTTTTTTTTTCCAATAATTATCTATCTTTATGTCAAATAGTTATATACCGTCGATACAAGCAGATGCACAATGTCATAATACTACGCATAAGAAGCAAAATAGTACAGAACATAAAAATATTATAATGGCAAGAGTATTCAGCATTATTCTAGCTGGAAACAATTAATTCAGACGGGTTGTGAAATGAGTAGCAATGATAATAATTATTATGCTTGGCTCAGGATAGTTTTATCTTGATATACTTGGCTCAGGATAGTTTTATCTTGATATACTTGGCTCAGGATAGTTTTATTTTGATATACTTGGCTCAGGATAGTTTTATCTTGATATACGTAATTTGTTTAGACCTAAGTAGTGAATAAGATGACACAGGCTAGCTTATACCACTAGGTCCACTTCTGGATTTTTTCCTTCATCAAAGTTTTCATCAGATCCAGATGGGATGGATGCCATAATAAGGTAGCTATACAGCTTCTTTCCAAGCTTCTATACCTTTCCTTGGTTCCCCAGCCCACACCCATGCATGGCACTTTCTGATTCGAGGTCGTGTTTGAGGGTTTTCCCCAAAATATAAGTGTTTGAGGGTTTTCCCCAAAATATAATTTGGCGGGTACTCCGAAAATTATTGCCGTGAATAGGAAACATCTACCACGGGGAGTGTAATGCCGAGCGCCTTAGCGCGAGGCAGTGTAATCTTAAATCTTGCAGGGCCAAAAATTGTGGAAGTAAAATCCAATTACACGTCATCAACACCGGATGAAAACGGGCAAAAATTGTTCCGGTTTGCCAATAATTGCGGAAGTAAAATCCAATTATACGTCATGAACACCGGATGAAAACGGGGCCAATTTGGCAAAAATTGTTCCGGTTTGAAACAAGCTAGCTGCACTGCACTGCATGCTCGTGATCGTGATGATCCTTACCATAATATACGAAACACGTGCGCGCGCACAGCTCGAGATCGAGATCTCGTGCTACGTAGAATCATGTGTGTTATGAGCTAGCCGGCATAGACTGCAGAGACATCATTGTGGTACCTTACTAACTGTACAAGAGGTGAGAGTTTAAAATACATGGAGTTAGCTGATCAGGTATTCATGGTAGTCCATTTCTTTCGGTCTAACTAAACGTCGCGCGCGAGGCAATTAACTGCACTCAGTGTACAACTAGTTGTAGTTAGTCTATTCTAGATCTGATTTTATTAACTATCTTTGTTCACAATAATAATCAGTGATGTTTCAATCTAGTGATTGCACATGTAGAATACAAGTCATACATGCAGTCAGAGTCACGTGACTCACGTAGCACGTAGGCTGACGTTAGTGACGTAGCTCACGCAATATACAGTGATTGCTAATAATATTATAATTATTTTTGACTAATAATAAAATCAAGAAGAAAAATAGTAAAGAACATATGGCAAAAGTAACTCAGCATTATCAGGTCCAACCTCCGTCTTCTCTTCAAGGTATGCCCGACTTACAAAGAAGAATGGATCATCAGGCTTTACCTAAAGAAGTTTATTCAACATTATAATGAAAGGCACCATATGCATGGTGCACAACCCTCGGCGTATATACACTGTGATACACACCGTCTATACAATACAATATTTATTGCATGCATTATAATGAGGCAATGAGGAAGGATATCAAGGCATGATTGTACGTATACTGTCAGCATTGCAATCTCATGTAAAACACACTTTCTATACTTTACTGCAGCTGTATAACATCGAGGCTGGCAATGCATGCAGACTGTACTGTGCATGGGCGTGGCTACTTAGGCAACGTCGCGATCATAATATTATCACAAGCTATCTTGCTGCAGAGTTTGCAAAGCACAAGCGCTTGGACTAGAAATACTCTGTTACATCTAAGCATTTATACTAGAGTCGGTGTCGCTATCTCAGACTTCCAGTGTTCTAGCGAGGTGCAGCTAGCGCACGATCAGGCAACTCTCGTTAGCTCGCTATACATATACGTATACGTAGTGCTATAGTGGGTGGGGCCACGTAGCCAAAATGGCCGCCCGAGCGATGGCTCGGATTGAAAATCCTGGCATAGCTCAAGAACTATAAGCTTTTAGCTTTTGATATACATATTTTTTTTAGATGAACATCAGTACTCCATGCCTATGTCCTTAATTTTCAGAGTAGACTTGCTGTTCTTCAGATTAAGAGTGAACACACACACACACACACACACACACACACACACACACACACACACACACACACACACACACACGGAAAAAACGACTACTATAACCCTTTCGGCGTGTTTCACACGCCGAGGGTTAATTATATTATACTGTATATACTATTATTATTATTATTACTACTCAGCTATAATTGTTGATGTAGTTAAGTCTTAGCCTCGTGAACCAGTCCCTCCCCGCTATGCTTAGCGCTTATTGCTAAGCATAGCGGGGAGGGACTGGTTCACGAGGCTAGTTAAGTCTTACTTTTTCAAGTGGAACTTCGAGGCAATATTTTTCTCCTCTGCACTGTCTTGCCACTTTATAAGCAACTGTATACATGAATACCAATATCCTTAGGGACATTCTTACTATAATATTATAATTTATTATCTAAATGTTTTATAGGACAGTCGGACCTCCAAACAAGGAGTTTTAGGTGAAAAATAAAAAACTTCCCAACAGAGGACAACCTCTGAATAGAGGTCAAAAGCCATGCTCCGAAAGTGTCCCATTCTGGGACATATTTAGCTATAAACAGTAGCTATGCAGTGTACCGTGGCAGATCGATCTATACAGTGCAAAGATTCTTATATAGGCAGAGAGGAAATGATAATGGAATTGACAATTTGTATTCTGTGTTGATGAAGACAGAGACAACTANCAATACAACGCGACATCATACCATCATTGAACTGTTTGTCAGGGTCCTTCATTGAGAGCTGCTGTAGAAGTCGCTTGTTGAGAACATCCGGAATTTTCTTCTTAGTGACATGAAGTATACCCATACTAGGAAACCTAAAATTGCGCAATGTGTATAATTATGTACAATAATATTACATAATACATTAAATTTATCATTTACGCACAACTAAACTAAGCATGTAGTAAAAATTTCAAAAAATAGCAGTGTAGGAATGGGCAGTGCTATGAAAAGTATTGGAACAAGGAATAGTCTCAATTTCGGCACATGACTACTTCATTTTCATTTTTGATCCCTCATAGCTATATAAATTTGTTGTAAATGGTTCAAAGAATGATTTGTATTTAAATAGCTGCATTTATCACACTAATGGTTCAAAATCTTATCACTCAGCTAAAAAGTGGAATAAAGTACAGCAGGCAGGTTTAGATTACCAGCCAAGACTTGGGCACAAAAAATGAAGTAGTTATGTGCCGACCATTCCTTGTTCGAATACTTTTATCGCACCGCTCGTTCCTACGCTGCTTATTTTTTTACTACTTGTTCATTCACTTTTTTAACACTACAGTGAGGAAACTATCAGAGACTGGTAGTCCCTACAAAAAGCTTGAGTTATCTGAGAAGCAGCTATTGTCTGCAAGAACAGCTAATGCGCATGCGCATTAAATGCCACGTGGATAATCAATAACCTTTGAACTCTACAAGAAGATGGCTACATTGAAATACATGAATTTATACTCTCAGCTTCATTTCTAGTTCTTGTTTAGGCTTATTTTAATGAAAACGAGTATCAAGGAATGTAGTACCTAGCTATGAAAAGAACTTACTTTGTGCTGTCAAAGTTGGCTCAACACACTCTGGTTCTCTAGAAAAGCTTTTCATGTAAGTCAGTCAGAAAGTATGTACATACATTAGTAGAGCAAAATAGCACTCTTGTGGCGTCCCATTAGCTTTCTGTATACGAGTGCTTAGGAAGGTTTCTGTGAGTTTTAGGCCTTGCATGCAATTGGAAATCTATCATTGAGAGCCTCTGAGCAAGTTTGAAGGCTTAATTTTGTTTTGCTAGATTTTTATGATCATAAACATTCGTTGTATTGTGTCTATGGGACAGCTGGCCCATTCCTACTATACGTACTACCATACGTATGATTAGTGTTTCTGTTGCGACAATCGAGGGAATTCCTCAGGGGCTACCCCTTGTGCTAAGGATACATTACATCATGCTATAGTCGTGCAATAACCCATAAGATTAGCGTAAGTCATCAATTATCGTCCAGAGTTTTTTCCTCGGGCCATAAGTAAACTTTCGACCCATTACAATCTTTAGCTTATGAACTGACATGGCAAAAGAAGCCTACTGTACATATCTGCTTACTTCCAAAGGCTCCCAAACTTTCTTCTTTTGGACGAGCAGTCGATAAACACGCTCTTGTGTGCCATCGTTTATCATCCACGCTATTCTGTTATTGGCTGGTCATTCATACATTTTCCTATTTACAATTATCGGCTTCTTGTTTATTTCTTGTTCTAGCATGTTTCCGGGGAAAAACCGTGCAAATTAATAAGCACCACGTAATTCAGCATATGTTTAACTACCCATTACCAGATGGATTTGACAATAGTCTTATTTATAAGTTTTCATATTCAAGTTATCGAGCAAAAGTATATATGAACTATTTTAAAATTTTTTAGGTCATTGTTATTAATTCTATATAGTCCTAGTACTTGCTATTTGAAGCTTAGTTTTGTGTACTTTGTTGTCACTATCGTTGTCTTCCTGGGCGCTAAGAAGCTAACGAAGAATATGGAAGTCTGTTCCTATAATCTATGTGGTCGATAACAGCAGATACCGGTCAATAAATGATGACTCACGCTACAATTCATCCCACATCTTGAACAAGAGAGAGCCACTCACATCCATTCAAAAGCTGCATGCTTAACATCTCTATTCACACACACACACACACACACACACACACA
>CAXIPT010000002.1:2761266-2780421 GCA_964030475.1 Tethya wilhelma
GAGAGAGAGAGAGAGAGAGAGAGAGAGAGAGAGAGAGAGAGAGAGAGAGAGAGAGAACAAATCTCATTTAAAAACATATATACTCCCATACACAAGTCCATCTGCACACATGTTGACTACAAAGTAGTTTTCACATGAACAAAGCTTCTTACATATTACAGAACAAGCTTTATCATGTATGTATGTATGTGTGAGTATTAAAGGCTCTGTGTATATGGTTAATACAGAAATTGAAAGCATTTCAAAATGCATGTGTGTGTTATCATTTCTGTTAGATATAAGCTAATACACCTTGTGAATGGCACCAGTTTTGAAAACAGTCGGCGTTGTATAATAAAGGCTTTTTTCTTGTTCCATTAATTTTCATATACAATTGATAAAGAAGTTAGTTAACAAACACAAGGTAGAATTTTATTGCTCTACTTCATTTAATCTGACAATGATTCACAGTTCCAGAAAAAAGATATGGGGAATTCTTTAATGTCATCAGGGAGAGATATGTAAAAATAGATTAATTCACCTCCCTGCTTATGTGACATCACCAAGTGAGATCAAATATAACTTGTAAACCATCATGCCTAAACCACATAAGACTAAAATGATTGCCTCCAAATATTTACCTTAATTCTAGTCCATGAACAAAGGTCATTTCAATCAAAAGCACACATTACAAGCATTCAATTTTCACCAGAGAGAGATATGTAAAATAGATCAATCCCCCCCCCCCCAACAATATTACTTATAATCAGGTATAGTATATGTGATAGCAAAGCAGTAAGATTAAGTAACTAAAATTTAACAGTCTTTTTATCATGCTCTGATCGACCAAGACTTAAATAAACTTGAAACACTTAGTTTCTCACTCTGACAGTTGGGCAGGTCTTGGAAAAAATCACTCCCTCCCCTCCCTTTTTCCAAAAAAACAAACAATCAAACAGCTAGCTCCTTCAGCTTACCCTGACAGTTGGGTAGGTCTTTTGTTTCCTGTTCTTCTCTGAGTTCTCTCCCGGTAGCCCTCCATGACTCTGACCCTCCCAGTCATAGCGGAACCTAAACCCTCGCTGGAAGAGGAGAGAAGAAAAGAGAGAGAAAAAAATTAAAAATAACATCAGTCAGAGTGGAATATTTTCCCCAAATACTAGCTAACCTAAAGGCACTATGTCACTATACAGTAGACAGGAAGTTACTAAAAATATTAAACATGACCAGAAACCTTACAATTTAAGTGAGCTTATGGGAGCTACTGCAGTTGTATATTGTCAATGGTTGTAATAACAGCTGACCACATGGTTACTATTACATGCAAGCAGTATATAACAAATACCATCTAGAGGGAAATTTTCGTGGGGGGAAATTTTTTTGCGCATTTCGAGGTTTGGCAGCTTTCCGCGAAAAATTTCCCCCACGAAATTTGTAAGGTACTAAGTCAACACGTAATGTTGAGACACAATCCACAAAAAATTTTCCTGCGAATTTCTATTCAAGAGGAAAACGCAAAAATTTCCCCCACGAAAATTTCCCGCTATACAGTACGCAGTACATGGAGCAAGTACGCAAACATGCACAATTTTGGACCAAAAACGTCACAAAATATTAGTCACAATTTCTATTTTTAGTTGACTATAATTATAGTGACACAGTTCCTTTAAAAGTAGAATTGTGACATATGAGTTTTGCAAATTAGCTATTTTAAAAGCTTCGATAACGAAAGCTGTATAATTATGTCTTTTAAGGTGCATGGTATTTTTACCATCATTAATCATTTCCACCGAAAGTTGTTTTTTGTGCGGAAAAAAAAAAAAAAACATGAAAAAAATAACATTGTTCATTTTATACACATTACAAGAACAGCCAAGAATTATTACTTCTCTTTTCTTTTCTCTTCCTTCCTTTCACTAAAAGTATGCTATTTTTAGAAACCTAGCAAGTTTGGTGGGGTGATATATAGGATGGTTTTAACCAGTCTTAACCAGCCCCTGTCCTGTGTGAAAACCAATCGGTACTGTTTATGCTGATGGATAGTTTGAAAGGGATGGTGACTTCCCTTCTAAAAGGAAAATACTTTGTGTCTCAGATGGAATGTTGGGAAGGTTGCTCTGGTTTGAGGGGTTTGCTTACCGATTTGGGTTGCTCAATTATTTCCAATCTTGGCTTTAACTGATGCAGTCCTCCACCGCCTGTGTATGTGTGTGTGTGTGTGTGTGTGTGTGTGTGTGTGTGCGTATGTGTGTCTTGTGAGGATAGTGAAATATTCCGTGATAATCACATACGTCACAGTATATAGTTAAAATGTACCTAATGTACCATATACATCTATAACTAGTAAGTATAGTGTCTACATACAGTGAGTTTCAATGCATCTAGTACAGAAGGCCTGGGAACAAGGCTAGGCAGTCTTGCATGTTTAGGTGATGAGAGTTAATTGTTGGAGTCCTCCCACTCCTTTCTGCGTACTGCTATAGTATTGACGTTGGAAATCAGCAATTAGTAACACGGAGAGGGCCTGGGGACGAGGCTAAGACTGCTCACACACATTTTTAGCTACTATATACATACATTCGCTGGATGTATAAAATCTGACAGTATACCAATTAACCTGAATATATCCCTGAACCATAAGACGCAAACACAATGGGAGGGATCTCACTTTCCGTGGTAGGTGGAATGGGAAGTGTCTCGCTGTCCACGGTCGGTGGAATAGGAGCGGTCTTGCCGTCATCACAAGAGGTTTCGTTAAGGGATTGATCTTCTGTCTCTTGATCATTGGTTGATAGAGGTCGTTTTGGTTCGTATAAGACAATGATACCATGGTGTATCAACTCACTTAGTTGAGAAGTAGTTAGAGGAACTTCTCGATGCAGTAAAATTGAAAATGCTAGTTGAATACAACCAGTACTAACATCTACTAGATCAATATAGTCATGTCCAAGATCAATGATTTCAGCGACTTTATTCTTGATGGCATCTATGTCCCTCAAGGTAAAGGGACAGTTGGATGCATCACGCTGAGTGCCCCCAAACCAAAGCTCATCGATTACTTTAACCACAAGAAGGTGATCTGAAGAGGAAGATGGTGACATGATGGCCAATGGTGGAACTTCAAAAATACTTCTTTTGCAGAATTTGTGGAATTTCTTAAGGTAGCTATCCAAATCTGCATGGCATTCAATACAGTGTACATTGATAATTTTTTCCAAGATTCGATAATTGATGTAAGAGATGTACTTATAACGAAACAGAAAGGACTGGAGTTCAGGTATCGTTGTGATTGCCTCCAACTTGTCTCCATGTTCGTCATGGATTGGTTTAGGTAGGCGGTGACCCGAACAAAACACAGTACTTATGACTTCTTTTAAAGGGGTAGCATTTGTCTTCAGGGTGTTGAAAACATTGCTTGAGAAATTTTCAAACTCTTCAGCAATAGCATCAGTATCACGCAAGAGTTGACTTGTCAACCTTTTTTTCTCCCTTTCATTTAAATGTTTCACACTGAGGTATGGAAACGATTTGTCTTTCAGACCAGGACATTTTGAGCGGTCTTGAAAATACTTTTCCATACTACACTTTCCACAGGGACATTCAAAACCACAAACTTCTACTCCTGAAGCACTTCCAGAATCAGAATCTCCACTAGTTCTACTCTGAGTTTGATTGACTGCCCTCTTTAGCTCACTAGCTAGCTTGGTAAGGTTCGTTTGTTGAAGGACATGAACAAAATCATCGAAGTGAGCATTACTGTCCTTAATCTTGGGTAGGATCTGACTCATAAGGATACTAGCTCTGTCATAGTCATGAATGCTACACATCTCTGCTTGGGTTTTGTTGTAGTCAGTGATGAGAGACTTTGAAAGAGCATTTACAGCAAATTTCACAACAACTGGTCTCACAGCTTCAACTACACGAGAGAAGTTTTGAATAAATACTTTATATTGAACGTACTCTGATGTTTCAATTTCACTGCCACTAGCCATACCAGCCATATCAGCCTCACTGTCAGCAGTACTGAAGCTAGTACTTCCCGTCAGTTCATCGTTAGTACAATTCGACGAGGCCATGTCTTCATGAGTGTCCCTGCTGCAGCTATTTTAATAGCATAAAGTTATTTAATATAGCTCGCGTGATTGCAGTTTTGGTCTCGTGTCACAATCGACGTAGTCTCGCGGAGGCCGCGAGGCGAGACTATCCATATGTATGGAAGCCGAGAGGTACGGAAGACGAGAAGAGAAGGGCAATCCGCGACGCGGTACGCGAAGCGCCGCGATCGCGCCGCGCTATGCCGCCTCGCGGATCGCGAAGTGCCGCGATCGCGCCGCACTGTACCGCCTCGCGGATCGCGAAATGCCGCGTTCGCGCCGACTCGCGGACCGCGAGAAATTAGATTATGACCGCGCTGTACAACGTAACTATTCATTGATAACATTATTTTACTGTCCTATACCTTTATGTAACACATGCATACACTTGCACCTGAAAAATGAAGTAGTCATGTGCCGAAACTGAGACCGTGCCTTGTTGCAATACTTTTTACCGCATTGCCCATTCCTACACCACTTATTTTTTTAAAATTTTTACTACTTGTTCATTCACTTTTTTCAACACTACAGTGTGCAAACACTATCAGAGACTGGTTAGTCCCTACAAAAAGCTTGAGTGGCAGCTACATGCACTTCATTACGCTGGAGGCTAGTGCGCATGCGCATAATAATGCCTTCTTCTTCTTCTTCTTTTTTGCCTCCAATAAAGGAGAGTTGCCCAGCACACTATAGGGCCACAAGATTTAATTCCGTGAAAAGATCTAGCCTATATGCTTTGAGATCACACAAGAAGTCGATACAGAACCTTTGTACTTCTATACAATCAATCCAGTTCACTCCTAGTATGGTTTCTGTAAACGATTCGGAGCACGTGATGTAATCAGGAATGCTTGCCGTAACAGAAGGCGGAGCTGCGGCCAGCAGAGCGAGGCGCTTTGACTCCAATGCTGGACAGCAACTGATAAAGTGGTGAGCATCCTCGAGGGGCGCTAGGCAGAGCTTGCAGGACGGATCTCCCTGTCTTACATTATATGAACGGTGTCTGAACCTGGAGCAATCATCTTCCAGCCCCCCACAACCTAGAAGGAGCCTCAATCTAAAGTTCGACTTCTTTGTGCGTTTCGGATCACCAACAGTATAGAGCCAGAGGTTAGAAGGAGTACCAGGAGCAACATCACACTCACTTAACAGGTATCCTTCAATGCCACGTGAATAATGACCTTTGAACTCTACCTACAAAGATGGCTGCATTGTAGTACGTGAATTTATACACTAAGTTTCAAGGCTTTGTAGTTTTTGTTTAGGCCTATTAATGATGAAAACGAGTATCAAAGAATGTAGTACCCATGAAAAAAAACTTACTTTGTGCTGTCAAAGTTGGCTCAACACATTCTGGTTCCCTGGAAATCCTTTTCAAGTAAGTCAGTTAGGAAGTACGTAAGTACGTAAGTACGTAAGTTAGGAGAACAAAAATGGCACTATGGTGGCTTCCCACTAGCACTCTCTACGAGTGCTGAGAAAAGTTTTTGTGAGTTTTAGGCCTTGCATGCAGTTGGTAATCTGTCAGTAAGAGCCTCTGAGCAATTTTGAAGGTTTAATTTTGTTTGACTAGACTTTTATAGTGACCAACATTTTGTATTGTGTCTATGGGACAGTCGACCCATTCCTACTATACGTACTACCGTACGTATGATAAGAGAGGATATAGGAGCTTCCATTCCTAGATCTTTCTGCTTGCATGTCGGTGAGATTGACTGAGTGCTCTTTAATCTTGTGGGTGAAGGATGCATCAGTGAGTATAATCTGTATGAGCAACATGACTATATTATAGCATTTGCTGAAACTAGCTCTTAGAGAAATGATATTAATTTGTTTTTATTTCTATATACAGTCTTAACCCTTTAGGGCCCGGATTATTTATGCATACTTAATTAGACTTTATGAATATTAAATTAGCTTTGTCTTTTGTATATTTTTGTTCTTGCTATAGCCATAGCTGCTCTCTTTCTTCACTAGTTTTACTTAGCTATGGTTGGACTAAGCCATAGCTGTATCAATTCTGTTCTAAGTTAGTATTTGTTTACTTCAAACGCTTGCAAAAACGGAAGCAGTCAAAGTTCGCCAAATTACTAGCAAACTTTTGGCTTTTTTTCTAGCTAGCAAAGCAGGACTACAGAAGCGGTTAGCTGCAGGTATAGCCTAAGCCTCCCTGCACCTCCATAACTAGCGTCAAGCTTCTCCTGCAAAGCACTAGGAAAAAAACGTGAGTTTAAAACCGATGGTCTCGATCGTGACGCAAACGCGACCTTTGACTTCTAACGTGTATATCGCCACACCCACTAATTAGATCTGGGTCAAACTTGGTATTTTACTAGTGCACTACCTTACCTAATAGCATAGCGAGTCTAGAGCCCACAGCTCAAACGCCATGGCTAGAATAAAAAATATGCGATAAGTTGCAAAAAATCGCGAACGTTTAATACGCGCATGCGGATATATCCGCAATCGGCCCTAAAGGGATGTTCACATTTGAAATGCAAATTAATCTTACTCACTGTCCCATAATATTATATCGTTCTGGAAATCTACAGCTGACAGATCAATTAAGTGCATGTGTGTACCTATTACAGATCCGTATAATAATTAAGCACTCACAAAATTATTAATTAAATTTCAGGTTACTAATCATGCCCAATTAAATTTAAATGTATGCACACGATTAATAAAACAATTAAAACTGAATAATGTTTAAATATACAAATTTAATAGTACGAATTGTGACATTATTAAAATTAAATGTGACAATCACAAATTCCCACACTAGTTTTGTTCTAACTCACGTACATTATCTACAAAAGTATAAGCATTGGCAACTCCTCCCATATAGTACTTCTTCCAGTATTCTGCCTGCTTTTCAAGCGGATGTGCAGGTGGTATCAACTCAGGAAAATTTGACAGGAAGAGTCTTGCAGCCAGTGCTGAATAGAAAGGCTTATCGAGATCTTCGTATTTCACATCTGTCCAGTCTATTCCAAATATTGACTTAATTTTGTCATATTTCTTTGGCAAACGTTGATGAGCTCCTGTGTTTAACGTGTCTAAATATGCAACATATGATACTTGCCATATACCTCCACTTCCATGTACGTTAACGTTTCTGCCAAAATCTGACATCACATATGCTATTCTCTTCATAAACCTGTTATCTTTTAGCATAGCACTCCCAAAGGAGGTCAACTTTTCGATACACAAATCCACTACTTTTTCACCCGACTGGTGAGGAATGTATATTAAGTTTTCACCTTCTGTAGATTGTGATGCTTCGAATTCTTCACTAGATTTGTCATTATTTTTCTGTTGATTAAGAGACCATGTTGGTGTCTGGGTAGATGCAATTTCAGTCAATGCTGTTGCAGTAGTTGTAGTGAATGGCAAGCCTAATAATTATTGTGAGGGTTTTCTATTAGTGACTTTGGCTTTACATATATTATAATTACACTCTGATTATTAATGAAATATTTTTACTATATTTTGTGTACTACAAAATATAGAAGGGCCAAGAAATGGGCAGTGGCTGTGAAACTGCCCATTGAAATTCACTATTAGTATCAGTCACTGTACGTGTAATGTTTACATGTAAAATCATAAAGTAAAACTGATTACTGTTGCTATAGTAGTTTTAAAGCAGTAACTGTTATTAAGATGCACAATGATGAGTACGGCAGTCTTAATTTGAGATTATTAATAATATAATTATAAGTCTTACCTTTGAATAAATAGGTTGCACTGTAGCCAGCTAGCCCAACAATGATTGCCACTATCAGTACAATGCCAGGGGTATAGCGGCCATTACTATCAGACTTAGTGTGTTCCAAAGATGAAGAAAATTTTATTTCTGACCCTAAAATTAAAGAAACTGCATGTGTCACTATAAATTATAAGCATATGCGTTTTGTTACTATAAAATAACCATGACCATGCAGAAACCTTACAGTTTTATGTGCGCATTACGCTAGCTGCTCAGAATTGTAATTATATGGCTGCATAACCACATAGTACTATTAAGTGAGAAACTACAAAAATTAATGTGCAATACATGCATGCATGGAGCATAGTATATTATGCACATGTTCCCGAACGTATATAGTACCCATTTATAAACCAAAAATTACATCACAAAACACTTTCTTTATAACAATTAAAACACCGCTTATTTTGTGACATATGGTTCCTTTAATGTATATATTTATATAAAGAGAATGATATGTATATGATATACTCTAACATATTCTAGGAAATTCAATGCAATATGATAGCATATAAGGTTCACAAAATTTTTCAACTTTGCTGTTTGTGGGATTCCCAAAGGAGATTGATGGCCGACTTTAAGGGTGCTCGGCCATAATTATGCATGTGGTTGCTATGGACTCAGTGCATGTTTTCTTGTTGGATGCAACCGGCCAATCAGCTAGTTTATAAACAACTAAGTCGGTCTAAGACCATGCACACTATACTTATACTGCATTTCTTAGTGTACAAGTGATAACCATGGCCGAGCACGTACCCTTATTAATGGTACGATTGTGTAATACAATATGATATGCATGTACTATATGGAGCTCATTGTGATGTTGTTATTCTGTCAAATTAAAGAATGAGACAGCTAAGAATGGGTAAATGCCAGACTGCATCATGGTGAGGTGGGCCTGGCCACAGCAAAGGCCACACTAGAATACTTACAATTACTGATACATGAGGTTCGAGGTAAAAAAGCTTATACGGTTACGAGTCACAAGTGCATGATTACCGTATAGCGGGAATTTTTTGTGTGGAAAAATTTTTGTGTTTTCGTCTTGAATAGAAATTTGCGGGGAAAATTTTCGTGGATTGCGTCTCAACATTACGTGACGACCTTGTACCTTACAAATTTTGTGGGGGAAAAATTTTGCGGAAAGCAGCCAAACCACGAAATTCGCAAAAATTTTCCCCAATGAAAATTTCCCGCTATACGGTATACGTACACATAAACATACCGTTGTAATTTTTGCCACACTTTTCCCTACGAATATCATTAGCGATACCCTTCTGTCCAAACTTTTGTAGAGTCCTCGCCAATGCCTCCCAAGACAGCGGATACCCAGACTTCTCTATCACTGTATCTTCTTTTCGCAACCAGGCTCTCACCATATCATCAGGCCAGGTCTGCATCTTCTCAACATTGAAGATATCCAAACCCAGTTGCACTCCAAGTCTTTTCAACTGAGCTATATCCATCCTCCTCAAACAGTGAATAACAGCAGTTGCATCATTGTCTAGAATAAATGTAATGGACAGTAAGTTATCCACCAAAAAACTATACCGATTATAAAGCTAATAAGCAAAATTTTTAGAGTTTTTTGCCTTGATCCAGTGACCTTGACACCTCCAAACAAAGGACACTTTGGGGACAATATAAACTCAGTTGTTTGTCCTTTGTAGAGAGGTTGTCCTCTTCTGGGAGGTTCTATATAGCTTGTTTGTATTACTACTACAATAGGGAATTGCAAGCCTAGCTGGATACAATTAATTTAGACGGGTTGAGCCTGAGCAATGATAATACTATGCTTGGCTCCGGATAGTTTTATCTTGATATACGTAATTTGTTTAGAGCTAAGTCTAGTGAATAAGATCTAGCTTACCAGTAATGACAGTTACAGTAGGTCCAACTTCTGAATTTTTTCCTTCATCAAAGTTTTCATCAGATTCCGACGGGATGGATGCCATAATAAGGTAACTATAGCTTCTTTCCAAGCTTCTACCTTTCCTTGGTTCCCCAGCCCACACCCAAGCATGGCACTTTCTGATTCGAGGGTCGTGTTTAAGGGTTTTCCCCAAAAAATAATTTGGCGGGCACTCCGAAAATTTATTTCCATGAATAGGAAACATCTACCACGTGCACGGGGAGTGTTAATACTATAATTGTGTATTCTAGATCTGATTTTATTAACTATCTTTGTTCACAATAATAATCAGTGATGTTCAACTTCAATCTAGTGATTGCGCATGCAGAATACAAGTCATACATGCAGTCAGAGTCACGTATATAGCACGTAGGCTGACGTTAGTTAGTGACGTAGCTCACGCAATATACAGTGACTTGAACATGATTGCTAATAATTATAATATAATTATTTTTGACTAGATAATAATAAAATCAAGAAGAAAAATAGTAAAGAACATATGGCAAAAGTAACTCAGCATTATCAGGCCCAACCTTCGTCTTCTCTTCAAGGTATGCCCGACTTACAAAGAAGAATGGATCATCAGGCTTTACCTAAAGAAGTTTATTCAAAACTATAATTATATATACTGTACTGTACTTAAATTAATTATTATTATTATTACTCAGCTATAATTGTTGATGTAGTTAAGTCTTACCTTTTCAAGTGGAACTTCGAGGCAGTATTTTTCGCTTTTACACTGTCTTGCCACCTTATAAGCAACTGAACATGCATGAATACCAAAATCCTCAGGGACATTTTCAATTATATATGTAGCTTACTGTTATATAGCTAAATGTTTTAGCTATAGTACAGTTGAACCTCCGAACAAGGAGTTTTAGGTGAAAAATAACGAACTTCCCAACAGAGGACAACCTCCGAATAGAGGACAAAAGCCATGCTCCAAAAGTGTCCCGGCCTTTTTTGTTGACATTCTGGGATATATATTTAGCTATATGCATAGTATGCAGTGTACCGTGACAGATTTATAGAGTGCTATATAAGATTCTTAGGCAGAGTGGAAATGATAATGGAATTGACAATTTGCAATTTGTAGTCTGTGTTGATGAAGAAAGAGACAACTATATTCAGTTAACAACCATGCATCAGTGGCAAGGACCAGGACATCAAGAATTCCTGCACTTTATTAGAAGATCCAGAAGCTGACCGTACGCACTTTCTCTGACATGACATAATATTTTGTGCATGCACTAGATAATAATGAGGGTGCAGGTGGTTTCCTGTTTGCCTGTTATTGGAAGCACTTTTCAAACAACATTGATTGTTCGGGAGCAGCAGTTTGTTTGTTTTTGTATTGAGGAATGGAGATTTCATCCGGGAGCACGGCTACTGTCTACTATAGAGAGGTTGTCCGCTGTTGGGAGGGTCCATTATCGGAGATTCGACTGTATATATAGCTATTAGCCTGTTACAGTATATAATATGTAATACATATTTATCTAACTTACAGAACATATCAATGTTGGGTATGTCTGGCGCATATTTCTTTGCGCTATCTCCAAATTTTGTGTCATCCACAGACTCAATGGAACCCAGTGCAAAGTTCATATAGGTTGCTTTCTTAGTCTTGACATGGTTGAGACCACATACGATGAAGAAAGAAGGATCATCTTGACCTTTGAACTGAAATGTGGAAGTAGTGTTTGAATAGGCAGCATCTCTACATGTATACGTAGAAGAGAATAATCATTGTCATCAACTTGAAATAGTTTAAATTAACTTACGTAGTCACAATTAACGTTATCGATCCACATGCTAAAATGCAAACACTTTTTGGCTATAGCCTCTCAGTCAAGCCACTCCCTCTTAATGCTTAATTTACACTTGCCTGCATGGGTACAACTTCAAGGCTACCTTTTGCCAGTATTTATTTTGGCAATATCAGATGCTTCACTCTATTCCAAACTTTATAAAAATCTTCGTGGTATTGCTTTCATCATTCAATCATATTATGATATGGTCAAACTGAAACATCAGAAAGAGAAGACTTACTAAGGCCCATGCTACATGTGTTTATAGTGCATGTGACTACCATGCATATGTGACAATGTGCATTATTTTATATTACACTGAATATTTTCTTACCTATTGTCTGCAAGACAATTTGTATTGTCTTCAATGCAATCCCTTCCTTCCAAATACACCGGATTCATCAGTTCTTTTAACTTGTACTTCTCTTTGATCGTCGAATTGATTTTTGAGACAAGTTCCAATAGTGAAGCATTGTAAGAAAACTCAGTGTGTCCTGTACCACGTGTTCTCAGTGAAGGAGTATCGAAAGCCTTTGGTGTTTGATCTTGAGGTGGATGAACGAGCAACACTGGCCAAGTATAGTTGATGTAAGCTTGGACTTCGTCTGGATTTTGAAACACTGCCACTCGAAACAATACACTAAATGTGTCGTCTAGTGCTCCTGTACCCATTTTGACTAGTTTTGATGGGATTATGTCCGTATTGAGGACACTGCTTGATACTCCTGCTTTTACGAATGCCTTTCGAATCATCACGTCAGTTTCAATATCTGCTGTGGACGTGACAACAGTAGTCTTACCAAACGGATCGCCTTTAGCGTTTCCAGTCGTATTGTCATAGACAGCTCCTTTTGTTATGTTTGATACAACTGGAAATGAACTATTTAGTGTGGGGCTTGTGCTGGCACATTCATCGAATTTATCAATTGACAGCCCAATCTTCTGACAATAAGTCCCAGGGTAAACAGTACTTGCAGCCATATCCTGTAGCAAAATTGCAAACAGCATGACTAGCTAGTTATACTGGGCAACTATTAGAAAACGTGTAGTAACACACTCGTCATTCTACTTACTTATCAGTTGTCTTATTCAGTTTGCTTGGCTCTGAGAGTTGAAGCCTAGAGAAAACACAACAAATTGCATAATACGGTGTCCGGGCCATTCCGTACGATATTAAAAGACGTCCAGTCCTTAACTGTACAATCTAAAGGTCCAGATTCCGATTCTACATGAAACTTGGTTGTATCCATTCCGGATCCACAAAAACTAACATAAACATCAGTAAAATTAAGTTTTGACTAAAAAATAGTAGCAGATTCGGAATCAGCACCTCAAAATTAGCAGGGATGAAACGTACTTACCGTTGCTACTTCTCTTATTTCTCTACAGCAGTAACAGTTAGCACGGTGCCACGCTCTACATTGAAATTTTCAAAAAATTCTGCACGCACCAAAATCAACGTAAAGCTATGCGGGAAATACGGGGTTAAATTTTTAACATGGATTATCTCCATAACCCCTTGGTGGATTTTCGTCAAACAAGACTTATTAGAATCGCCAAAGACTGTATTATCGTGTGAATTGGAGTGAATGACTTTTGCTTTAACTGATGAAAGTATATAATTTTTTATTGCAAGAGGGTATTTTAAATAGCAATTTGATATCGCTACGTATAGTAGGAATGGGTCGACTGTCCCATTGACACAATACAAAATGTTCACGCTTATAAACTCTCAGGGAAAGATAGCTAAGCCTTCAAACATGCATAGAGGCCTCCCTTAGGTATTTTTCTAACTGCATGCACCAACAAATCTGGCAGAAACTTCCTAGAGCACCCTGGAAAGAGCGCTGGCGAGAAGCCACAACAATGCAATTTTGTTTTCTTTCTTCCTCCCTTCCTAACTGACTTACTTGAACGCGATTTCCAGAGAAACAAAAGGCATTGAGCCAACTTTGACTGTACACAGTATCTTTATTTCTTCTGAAGTATGTTCTTTGATACTCGTTTGCTGCCTAAAAGCTAACAAATAAAATCTAGGCAGCTTTGAAATTCTCCTATAAAAATTACTGTACTGTATAACGCAGCCATCTTATGTAGGTAAAGGTCGTCAATATACCACGTGGTTTGCAATTGCACTCATATAATGCGCATGCGCATTTAATGCTCCTGGAAGTGCTGCTTTTTTCAGAGACTGACCAGTCTCTGCTACGTAGCTTTCATGCACCTTAGTGTTGAAAAAAGAGAATGAACAAGTAGTAAAAATTTTGCAAAAATGAGCAGTGTAGGAATGGGCAGTGCAGTAAAAAGCAATGAAACAAGGCAAGACTCGGAACTTCGGCACATGACTACTTCATTTTTTATGCCCAGATCTTCTGATCTAACAAAGATTTATCTGCATACCTACCGATACTTCATCCCAATTGACCAAGTGATTGCATGCATGACTACTGACCAGGGTTGAGAATCACGACATGCCTAGGAGACTGAAAATGAAGTAGTCATGTGCCGAAGTTCCGAGTCTTGCCTTGTTTCATTGCTTTTTACTGCACTGCCCATTCCTACACTGCTCATTTTTGCAAAATTTTTACTACTTGTTCTATAGAAGATACTAAAGCTGACCCTAAGCACCTTCTCTGACATGACATAATATTTGCAAATGCACTAGATAATAATGAGGGTGTGGTTTTCTGTTTGTCTGCTATTGGAAGCACTTTTCAAACAACATTGCTTGTTCGGGAGCAGCAGTTTGTTTGTTTTTGTATTGAGGAATGGAGATTTCATCTGGGAACACGGCTACTGTCTGCTATAGAGAGGTTGTCCGCTGTTGGGAGGGTCCATTATCAGAGATTCAACTGTATATATAGCTATTAGCCTGTTACAGTATATAATATGTAATACATATTTATCTAACTTACAGAACATATCAATGTTGGGTACGTCTGGCGCATATTTCTTTGCACTATCTCCAAATTTTGTGTCATCCACAGACTCAATGGAACCCAGTGCAAAGTTCATGTAGGTTGCTTTTTTAGTCTTGACATGGTTGAGACCACATACGATGAAGAAAGAAGGATCATCTTGACCTTTGAACTGAAATGTGGAAGTTGTGTTTGAATAGGCAGCATCTCTATATGTATACATAGAAAAGAATAATCATTGTCATCAACTTGAAATAATATAAAACTTAATCACAATTAACGTTATTGATAGCCTCGTATCCAGGCCACTCCCTCTTTATGTTTCACGCTAGCTATAGCATGCATGGGTACAACTTTGCAGCTCATGTGGATATATATAGCCCATGAAAAAGTGTTGCCAATATTTTTTTTTTACAATGTCATGCATGTGCTTTGCTGTATTCCAAACTTTTAAACAATCTTCGTGGTATTGCATTCATCATTCAATGCAATCAATCGTAGGATGGTCAGACTGAAACACCAGAAAGAGAAGACTTACTAAGGTCCATGCATGCTGTGTATAGTGCATTTAATATTATGTGACAATTGTGCATTATTATTACAAATATTTTCTTACCTATTGTCTGCAAGACAATTTGTATTGTCTTCAATGCACTCCCTTCCTTCCAAATACACCGGATTCATCAGTTCTTTTACTCCAGAAAACTTGTACTTCTCTTTGATCGTCGAATTGATTTTTGAGACAAGTTCCAATAGTGAAGCATTGTAAGAAAACTCAGTGTGTCCTGTACCACGTGTTCTCAGTGAAGGAGTATCGAAAGCCTTTGATGTTTGATCTTGAGGTGGATGAACGAGCAACACTGGCCAAGTATAGTTGATGTAAGCTTGGACTTCGTCTGGATTTTGAAACACTGCCACTCGAAACAATACACCAAATGTGTCGTCTAGTGCTCCTGTACCCATTTTGACTAGTTTTGATGGAATTATGTCCGTATTGAGGACGCTGTTTGATACTCCTGCTTTTACGAATGCCTTTCGAATCATCACGTCAGTTTCAATATCTGCTGTGGACGTGACAACAGTAGTCTTACCAAATGGATCACCTTTAGTGTTTCCAGTCGTATTGATGACCAATTGATTGAGAGAGTCACCCAACGATGCAAACACAATAGTTGGTTTAAGACGGTTGAATAGATTGAAAACATACGAGCGAATGCTGAAGTATCTCATTGGTGGAGGAGTACAGCCAAAGAACACCACAGCATCATTTTCATTCAGTTTCCAAAACGGGACATCTCTTTTAAATTTGTACTTTCCGTAAGGTGAAGTGGGATTTCCCACAAAGGCTGTGCTATAGTTGAACTCCATGAGTCCCTTTTCAATTGTATAGTGTTCTGTATTATTGGCATGCATGTGCATGAAAATTCAAGCGATTATTGGCATGTGCATGAAAATTCAAATGGTCTAACAGCTAGTCCAACTTTACAAACAATCCGCCAAATCTAAAGGAATCTTCCCAATCCCTTCTCAAGCAAGCATCTACTTTAAATAAATTGACAAAAGGCCAAGTCACCCAGATACCCAGCCTTGACAACTAAGACTGGTAGGTTTAAAGGCATTGCATGCCATTGTCATAAATCAGTCATAGACCATAGATCAGGATACTGACTGGATTGCAGATAGCCTTGAGTCTACAACTGATCATGAAAGGAGTCTTATTTCTTATACAATGCTTCAAAGATTTGATACTGTATGTATGCATCTAGTAGCCACATACCTTGTTCCAAGTTAGTGATGACCTTTTGAAGTATGCTGTCATGTTGTGTAGGGGTAAGATCACAGGAAAAGTTGTATGAGTCTCTTAGCAGCCCTTCCACACTGACTAGGCTTATTGTTTGAAGGCCAAACAGTACGTACAAAACTTTAAATGCCATGTTCTAGTGGGGTCGACTCAAAATACAGTTATGTACACTGACGCATGACTAAATTTTCTGCGCATGCCCAGTAGATGTCTACCATAGCGAATTGTTATCGCTCCGCTTGCTTCAGCCTTGCATGCATGAATCAGCTGTATGCTTATCACTCATGCAATATCTTAAAGCTACTCCACCCTATAGGTTAACAGTACTTTAGGTCTGTACTAACTAAACTTGATGCTTAGTGGAATTTGTACCGACTTCACTCGCGTACAGAATCTGAAACTCCTCCCCTTCTGCGTACGTGCGCGAGCTCGTGACCTTCATGTTTTGGTGTGCGTTTATTAGATTACTCATAAGTCCTTCAATACAGTAAATTATGTCTTTTTAGCACTCTGTTTATTTTAAAGAAAATTAAGATGACATTGGAGCAATACCGTGTGGAAGTTGTGCTTGTTTTGATACTCCTCAAGTTCTCATCCAACCTCGCTTTTTCTAGTAAGTTTGCCATGATGTAAGAAGGCAACTGAAATGAAGTGTAGTTTCTTGACTTGTTGTGTGTAAATCTATAGCATACACTATTTGTGGTAATTCAGACCATATTGTTTATAGTTTGTATCTATTCAGTGAGCTATATGGTAACTGTGATAAAGTGTTATATTCTATGCTTGTCAATTCTTTTGTAGAGCTGGTGCTCTTGACTTGGTATTTACAACAATGTTCATTTTGATAGCTATAATATCAAGTAAACAACTGTAGCAGTACAAGGAGTTGCCTTACTACTTTGTATATGCATTTTGTGGTGGCAGACTAATTTAATTTGTGACCTGACTGAGATAAGGTTTTGTTTGGGTGTGTGGTTAACCTGTATACAAGTGTTGTAAACTCCATATCTACCCAGGCTCCAGCTGGGACAAACCTGTGGGTATGTTTGTGTAGCAAGTATTGTGAACCCATTCAGTGATTCTATGGTGGACCAAGACTATAACATTGACTTATAGACAGAGACAATAAAAGCAAAAACAAGCAAAAAAAAACTAACCCTTTGGAATAATTTATGTCATAAGTTTATTTCCATTATAGTTGGCTGTACACTCAGTTATGCCTGTGTGGGTGTTTCCTCTGATTCAAGTTCATTCTAACTCCATTGTTCTGCTGTACTATACATCCTACATGCTACATATTAAAGAACATGTATGAGTACAAAGGCCTGTATGGAGCTATAATAAGGCATTGATTATATGTAGAAGAATGTTGTGATATAAAATTTGGCTGTGCATCATAATGTATTTGAGGTTTGTAGTGCCAGCACTGAAAAATACCATTACAAGGATTTTCTGTGTGTGTGTGTGTGTGTGTGTGTGTGTGTGTGTGTGTGTGTGTGTGCGTGTGTGTGTATATATGTGTGTGTGTATTTGTTGTATACGTGTAGGTATGTATGTGTATGTGTGTAGGTACGTACGTGTATGTGCATATGTGCGTTTGTTTAACCTATTGTGTGTGTGTGTGTGTGTGACATAATGAAATGTTTGAAATTCACTTGAAATACAAGTCCCTGAATGTTGATAAGAATACACTATACCTGTTACCATAGCGACATTTTATTTGTCAATAACATTGTGTTGCTAGGTGTCTTCATGTCTTGTAGACTTTTATTGTAACTGCCTGAGGCTCATTGCTAACTAGTAAACCACTGAATTGTTGACAGTAGCAATTGTCTCTAATTAACTCATTATTTGGAAAACTTTTAAAGGATTAGCTGAGGTGGGAATAAGTGATTGAATTTTCAATCTACACCTGTTACCAGGTCTCAGCCACTGACATACTTAGCATAATCAATGAATATAATGCTGGAGCTAGATATATATAGTAACATACTATATATGTGTGCTCATTGTACATAGTGTTTGTGTAGAATTAGTTTGATTGTTCCTCATACACAATACAAATTGTTTATCGTTTAACCATGCTGCTTAAGTCGAACTTCCACTAAGTCTTTGGTAATACCCAGGCGTTTATCTATCTTTAGCCTGACTCTAAATCTCTAGAAAATGCCAGAACCTCAGCTAACTAACATTTCGTGGTGCTAATACACAGCTGACACAAAATTCTGAGTTTAAGATACAGTGAAACCTCCAAACAAAGGACACTTTAATTTGGTGACAGTATAAATTTGGCTTGTTTGTTCTTTGTAGAGAGGCTGTCCTCTTCTCGGAGGTTCTGTTTGTATTGCTACAATAAGGAATTGGAATTCTTGGGAAACAAGAATTGTCCTTTGTTGAGAGGTTTATAATACAGTGTTCCTATCTCGGAGGGTCCACTATCGGAGGCTTTAGTTTTGTTATTCATCAAACTATATATAAAATATATTCTTTACCATTGTTATGATTATCTCAGTTGGTGATTCAATGGATTTATTATTTGCATGTCTGTTTTTGCTTGTCTGTTTGTTTGTTTGTTTGTTTGTTTGTTTGTTTGTTTGTTTGTTTTCCTCCTCTGTCTCTCAGTGACCTCCAATAATAGCAGTGTGTGTAATGACCATGGTAGGCTCTACAACTCCACCACAGGCTCGGTGTGTGAGTGTGAGGCTCCGTACACTGGTAAAGAGTGTCAGCTGTGTAGCAATGGTTACTATGGAGATCCCAGGTAATTTGTACGTGTAAATTGCCAGCTGGTTGCTGTAACTAATGTCTTTAGCAGTGCACATGTGTGTGTGTGTGTGTGTGTGTGTGTGTGTGTGTGTGTGTGTGTGTGTA
>CAXIPT010000002.1:2781972-2804777 GCA_964030475.1 Tethya wilhelma
AAGTGCACACACACACACACACACACACACCTTTCTACAGGACAACTGTGATTGCTCCACTCCACCATGCAACTGCTCTCAGAACTCCCCAGCACTGCACTACTCCATTCTCATACCATCACTAACAGACTCTCTAGAAATATCCTCATCCGTTTCAAATCAAACAGAGCGGAATTCAACAGAAATGCTATCACAATCTTTTCACTCTCTGGCACGGTTCCATCACTCTGCTGTGTACGATGCTTGCACTGATCTGCTCTGGTTGTACGGTGGGGTCACTCTTGATGGGAGGGTCCTTGGGGATCTCGTGGTGGTCAATATGTCACTTTTCATCTCAGGAGGTGTGGAGTGTGAGCCTGGGAGGTGTGATGGTGTGGAGGGTGGAGTGATGATGGGTGTGATGAGTGTGGACAGTGATGATGGACCTGTGGGACGATATTCACACACTGCTGTTTTGGTTCCGGTAAGTATATAGTACGTACAGTGTTTGTGACATTGCACGTGTCTAACTAATTTTTTGGTATTATAATAAATTTTTTTTTTGAAAAGTGTTTCTGATGTAAGTTTTATACAATAGGGATCAAACTATCTATTTTAATAATAATTATGACTAGAAATAAGTCATTTTTGTTTCTTCCTGGCTCCCAAGTGTTCAAATAATTTGCTCAGTCTATTGTCAAAAAAAAGGTCACAAAAAAGTTTTTAACAAAATGTGTGATATTGCCTATAATATTATACTTATGCATACAGTTGAGTAATATATATAGAAGCAGGTAGTATTTTTATCTTCTGCTCTTTCTAAGTAAATAACAACAGCTGAAAACTAATAAGCTTGTTCCTCTATAACTTTATATCTGTCTTTTCAGCAGCAATGCCAAGTCCAACATGTCCTGGCCAAATAGAATTAGGAGCGTATATAGCTCTTCCCTAGTGCTATGTACATGAGCATGAGCAAACTTCCACGTATCCAGAAAACTAAACTCTACTTGTTTCAGAATAACTGCATGTGGCTTAGTTTAAGTAGGCCAAAAGCAATTGACAGTAAAACTTAGTATACCTCTTTTGGAATTAAGTATAAGTGCTTCATTTTTGTAATAGTTCAAGGTTCAAATGTATAAATCCAATTAACCCACTCTTTGTGGCTTCGATATTCTGCTGGTTTGCAGTACATGTTCCCATTGATGTACATACAAGCTATCAAGCCAACAAGCCTATAATAATGACACAATGCATGAAAAAAGTCTTTATACATACATGTACAATGGTTCATTGGGGATGATGGAGTAAAAATTATTTTCCTTTGAAACAATATTGAAACCGGTTCATACCAGGAGCTAGCGCACTCCTGTTCATACTAAAAACACGTAACTCATTGACAGTTGAATATACAAATTAGCACACTGAGGGTTGGAATTATGAGCCATTATACCGTTGTCCCTTGATGTATAAATAAATGCTATACCTTCATGCACGGAATTATTAATAAGTTAGGTAGGCATGCATGTACCACCACTTCAATATGAGAGAAAATATACATTAGATGCATGGGATTTATTTAACTATTAGAACATTTTTGTTTCAATTCAACAATGTATAATTAATGTATACTGTATAGCAGTATAGTTGTATATAATAATATATTATTATTTTATATTAGATCAAAATTAATTGTCACCAACAAATTCTAAACTTCAGCTGCAAGTTTTCAAATAAACAGTGTCCCTTAAGTTTATTCTTTTTTTACAGTATACCTAGCAGTTATATTTTTGTTCAAAGAATTATACATAGTTATATCCCTTAACAATAGTAGTAACAGTAGTGAATATAGTGGTTGTTACCACAGCTGTCATTGTCAGGGTGATAACCAGAGCAGGAGTCAACGTTAGCATTATCTTCGTTGTCAAATCTCAGGTATTCATTTGTTACGACCATTCCGGCCACTGCCTGGCACCTGCCTCCATAGCGATAGAGAACAAACGGTTGATGAGTTGGTAGAGTGATGGCGGTATAGGAACTTCCATCACTACGGCAACAGTAGTGTATTCGAGTATTCCGATCGTATTGGCCGTCAGGTAGGCTACCAGAGTAAGAGTTTGTATTAATATTGTCTTCGTCGTCCCAGTAGATGCTACCTGTACGGAAGTTTGGTGGGCATGTACCTCCACGCCTAGCAATGCAGTATCTACCTCTAGGCCATGCGAATCCATAGTTGAGTCTGGAATTACTCTTTACACAGTAGTACTGTTTGATGTTACTTGAATATTCTCCTCGAACCCGATTTGGAAGATATGTAGACCAATGGTTGCCATTGGCATAGTCTTCTGTGTCGTGGTATCTCCACCCTTCACTCCATCCACATGGGCAACCAGCAGTTGATGATGGTAAGGCGTAGCTACCATCAGGCCAGACAACAGCTCTACCATCTGCAGAGTCATAAAACATTTGTAAACAATGTTTCAAAGCTTTATTGTATTAAACAATTAAGAAATTGACAATTTTCATCTATGTAATCTTTAGGATTTACTTATATAGTGAGTTTGTCGACGTTCACGAGTTGTTGTGTTCCCTTCGTCCTCTGGGTTTTCATCTTGCAGGCTGGTATCATACTCTTTCTCATCAAAAAGCCCTACCTCTCCAGCTGGTTTAGTATCGTTGGAATATTTTTCCAGGAGTAGCTTTTCTTTGTCGTCTTTGTTCACCATTTGAGAGGTCTCTTCAAGTTCGTTGTCAAGTTTGGGATTTTGTTGAGAAGGGTCAGTTGGAAGGGCTATCGGATCACACGAAACTTGACTCCTTTTCAGCATGAAAGTGCAGACCAGCACTGTAAAGACGAAGGTCAGGTTCTTTGTCATCGCTGCTGATTCTTTTAAGAGTGCAGATCGAATGCGATGACTTGTTGTGGCTGAGTTGTTCAATGTGATCTTGGTTGCTGTATAGTCCAATCCAAGATTGATCTGATTCAGACTGCAATTGACACTTCTTTTATACACTGAAGAGTCTTGGACTGAGTTATCCTCTGGGGAAATTTGCAAGGGGGTCAGGTGTGAGGAATTTACTACATATCCCCCCTTCCCCCCCCCCAACAAAAAAAAATCATTTCCATAGGCTTCCCCCCAATGCCCACAAGAGAGGTGCGAACCTGAGAAAGAAGCAACATCTATATACATTATCCTCCATCTTCAAAGTAGTGCGTAAGCCACTACAAATGTCAGAAGGAGTCAGAAGAGTGTTTTGGAAGTGTTTGTTGTGTGAACTTTTAAAAGCTTAGACCTCATGCAAATTTGTTATTGCAGTTTACTACTTACAACCTCTGTAGATGCTTGATCACTAGATTCTATGATCTGTTGTGTTTTCAATTTTTCCATGAAAGGATATTTTGATGGAGTTTTCTAGTTATATTATCCTTTAAATAATCTGTATAGAGTAGGTAGCAGATGCTTTTGAGATTATGATTGAATAGCACAAACAGATAGTTTAGACTTTTAGTCACCAGTCTGAGCCAGCTTGTCTGAATAGAAATTACAGTTTATTCCCAAGCAGTTTTACCACAGAATCACAACCTCAACTTCAAGTAGTGGTCTGAAAAATGCCACACACAGATGGTGTACAACTTTGCATACACAGTGCTGTTTATGCTGTTTAAATTCCACAAATAAAATTTGATCATGACCCTTGACCTTGTTTACTGTAAACAATGTTATTGACTCTAGCCTCGCCCCCATTCTTCGAAGATGGAGGGGCGTGGGGACGAGGCTACATAGACCTTGCACAATTGCCTGTGTGTTATTGTAAGTATTATTTTTGTGAGTTGTAACCTCGAATAATTCTCAAAGTGTACCGCACACACACATGCACATGCACACACACACACACACACACACACACACACACACACACACACACATGTACATACCTCAAAGCTACGTTGTGAAGTCATTGCTTGCATTAAACTTTTTCCTGTAGTAGTACAATGTCATATATAGTTCCTGACCTTGTTCATGAGTAATTATTTTATTGCAAAACACTCTTGCAAATGAGATCAGTACCGTAAATATAGATAGTTACTATGGTATATTGTTTGTCCAAGGTACATAAAATGATCATTATTTTAATTGGATTTCAAAGTGAAGTATATACATGTATATATAATGGTTTTACACAATCATGTTAAAGTCCATCTGGTTTGAGAATGCTACCAGAAGTAAAATAATGCATGAGATTCATGCAATACTATTTTAGGGAGCAAAATAGCTAACTTTTGATTGGTAAAGTATAGGAACCTGTAAAAGCAACCGAAAGAAAGGGGAGAACAAGCGCTTTCCAATTAATGGTGCTTGAAATTTTGAAATCGGTTGGATATTTAGAAAGTTATTTAATTTTTTCTACCGGTATTCTCAAACCAGATGGACTTAGTTTCATGCATGGTGGTGCCTTCTGGTTTGATTCCCTTTTTCATTCATCACTATAGTATTTATCAAAATTTTGATAGGAAATATCACAATGGTAGTAAGCTATATAGGTAAAAATATTGTCAGTATAGTATGTACCATAAGCAAGTAAAGTTACAGTTATTATCGTCCAAGGAGTACAACTTAGCATAATAATAGCAGTACAAAAAGAATTCATATCTTCTTGTTATTCATTTACTGCATGTAGTAGTAGCAGTAGTAGATCTTGTGGTTATTGCTGCAGCCATCGTCGTCGGGGTGATGACCAGAGCATGAGTCAGCATTACTGTTATCTTCATCATCAAATTTCATGTATTCCTCTGCTACTCTCATTTCTGCTACTGCCTGACATCTTCCTCCGTAGCGATAGAGAACGAAGGGCTGATATCTTGGGAGAGTCATTGGAATATCGTGACTTCTATCACTGCGGCAACAGTATTGTATTCGAGTGTTTCGATTGTAATCACCGTCTGGTAGGGTACCCGAGTAAGAGTTTGCATCATTGCTATCTTCATCGTCCCAGTAGATGCTACCTTCACTGAAACTAGGCGGGCATGTACCACCACGTCTAGCAATACAGTAGGTACCTCTTGGCCACGAAAATCCGTAGTTGAGTGCAGTAGTATGATCATCCTTCACACAGTAGTACTGTTTGACGTTTCTTGAATATTCTCCTCGAACTCGAAATGGTAGATTTGGAGACCATTGGTTTTTGTTGTCATTGTCTTCCGTGTCGTGGTATCTCCATCCCTCACTCCATCCACATGGGCAACCAGCAGTTGACGATTGTAATGCATATTTACCATCAGGCCAGGCGACAGTTCTAGCATCTGCAGTATTACAGTGCATGTAGTCAGACATGCATCATGTACAGCATATATAAAAGCATTACACTTTTAAAACAGCTAGGAAGTAAAATTGCACCCTAAGGGAGGGAAAAAGGTGCCAAACATCAAGGGTTACCATGGCAACAGCAAAATTTACACCCTATAGGGTATAGTTTTTAAATAGCGTGTTTACACCCCTGTTTTAGCAGTGTATAAATTACGCTTCAAAGCTTAGTTTTAACAAACAAATTGACTATATAATGATCAATAACAATTAAGTTTAGTGTTTACCTATGAAGTGAGCTTGTCTACGTTGCCGGCTTGTTGTGTTCAACTCATCCTCTGGGTATTCTTCTTGAAGGCTGGCATGCTCTTCTTCATCAAAGAGCCTGACCTCTCCTGCTGGTTTAGTATTGTTGGAATACTTTTCCAAAAGTAATTTTTCTTTGTCGTCTCTGTTCGTGTGCGGAGAGGTCTCTTTAAGATCGTTGTCGATCTTGGGATTTTGTTGAGAAGGGTCAGTTGGAAGGGCTACCGGATTGCAAGAAACTAGTCTGCTTGTCAGCATCAAAGTGCAGACCAGAGCTGCAAAGACAGATATCAAGTTCTTTGTCATTGCTGCCATGAGATTATTGCTGTCTTGTGAAGTGCAGGTGACTTGTCGTGGCTGGGTTGTATACGTTAAACTTAGTTGTAATCCAATCCAAAGCTGATCTGATTCTTAGCTGCAATCGACTCTTCTTTATACTGAGTCAGGCTTGGATCACATCATCACAGTGCTGCATATACATGTATGTATTGCTAATATTGGCCCCCAGGGGATTTTAGTAGACAACAAGTACTAGTGGAAAGCATCTAGATTTAGCATGTACCCACAAAAGGAGCCAAGAATCTAGGAGCTATATCAAGTGGACAATTTCTATAGGAATGAAAGTATAAGAGGGTTCAATGTGCTTGGAGATGTATACTTATGTCCACTGTCTTTAATGCAAGCTGTCACGGAGTTGAGAGGTCAGGTCAAATAAAAGCAAAAAGTTCAAGTTGGGTTTATAGTGTATAATACCTTTGGTACGTGCCAGCTAGCCTGGTCCTATATACTGTAATACATCTGCATGTATTATCAACTATGACTATATGCATGGAGGAATTTGTTTTTTGTGGGGTTTCTCAATTCTGAAAGTTCCCTACAAAGGGTCACTGTACTCTCTGAACTTTAAATCATAATTATGATTTAACTACATGAACGGAAGGTTTAGACTTTCAGTGACCTTGCAGTTTGACCTGAGTCATGCTGGAATTTAATTAGTGCTGCATGGAGCAATTAATTTTACTTGTAGGTCACACTTCAAAGGTATCCCATGTACACTGGCTAACCAACAGTAGTTACTCTATAGCAAGTGGGTACAATCAGCTGAGTTATAGTGACCACTATAGTACAAGTCATGAGTATCTAGTGTGTATAGTTTTGCACTCCTTTTTGCTGTTGTATGTCTTTCCTTGGGCTGCTCCCTCGGAATACATACAGCAGCCCTCAGCTAGGAGTACATGCAGCTATACCATACACACTAGATACTCATAATATTACAAAATACTGATCCATGATCCAACAATCACCTCCCAAGTAGTGTTTTGAAGCGTTTCACACAGATGTTGTACAACTCTGCATGCTATATGTTG
This sequence comes from Tethya wilhelma, assembly GCA_964030475.1. Taxonomy (NCBI): domain Eukaryota; kingdom Metazoa; phylum Porifera; class Demospongiae; order Tethyida; family Tethyidae; genus Tethya; species Tethya wilhelma. The sequence continues at coordinate 2,788,925 of CAXIPT010000002.1, forward strand.
TTGAATTCCACAAACCAAAACGGTTATGGTTCGAAGTGCAAATGTTGTGATTAAATGCTTAATTCTTCTGAGTATAGACTATTTTCTTTCTTTTCTTTTATATAGCATTCTTCAGAAGAGATCTGTACCTCATTGATGTTGGTGTTTGGAGGGTTCACATCACGTCACAATCCAACTGATGAGCTATGGATGTTTAATGCCTCCTCATACGAGTGGACACGCCTCTCTAGTGCTGTGAGTACTAAAGTCCATCTGGATTGAGAATGCCGATAAAAAAAAAAAGGTTTTATTATCCAAGCAATTTCAAAATTTCAAGCACCATTGGAAAGCTCTCGTTCTCCCCGTTCTTTTGAGTTCTTTTTAAGCTTACTATGCCTTACTAGTCGAAATTAGTATTTTGTCCCATAGGAAAAGTATTGTATGAATCTCATTATTTCACTTCAGGTGGCATTCTTATACCAAATCACAGTAGCTAGCTTAAATAAAATTAATACCACATTTTGTACGTACAGTCAATATCAGTGTCCACCATAATTATCGTGTATAACCTCACTTTGATAATTATTTTATCAGGTAATGTAGGCAAAATGCATGAGTATGATTAGTTATTATTTCAGTAGTCGATTATTGTTTGGCATGCCTATGTACCTACCCTGGAGTGATAGGAGATCCTATCTATGACTTTTGATATTCATCAGTTTTTGTTGTTTTTTTTTGATATTTTGTCAATGTCTACTATACATGTAACCATAAATGCACTAGGTTGTGTTAGCATGGTTATTAGCTATTATATGAATTGGTGTGACGATGCCCTATTCTCTACCCATGAATTACGCAGCCATTATCACTAGCCAGTCATAGTGCAGTGCTAGTGGGTGGAGCCGAGATGATGGTGGTGATAGGAGGAGTGAGAGAGGGTGTGGCCATCTCGTCACAGGTCATGGTCTATCGACTCAGAGAGGACCAGTGGGACCTCTGGGAGACCAACACACTCGACATGCCAGGTATAGAAAAATTTTTGGATAGTTTTTAATTAATTTCATGCTATGTGCGTTTGTATTGCACGTAATGTGGAAGTTAAACTTTTGTAGTTTTAATTTTTGTATATTCGAACAGCACACAAAAAATATGAAATTTTGCACCATAGCAAGAACAGGCTATACCAGCTATATAGCAATTTAATGATATTCAAAGTTTGACACCCACTTAACTTACACAGATTGTGATGTTATTCAGTCAAAATGTGTATGCAATACTGTATGTATGTTATTGCATGCTTTTCTCAATACACTCTTGGGTACACCTATTGTTCTGTGCAGGTGTATATGGCCACACATCAGTGTATGATAGTGTGACCCACTCCGTCCTGGTGTACGGGGGCTACCTGTTCTCTCGTCCCAGTGCGCTCCTCTCCTCGTCCCTCTTCTCCCTGGACCTCACTACCAGGAGGTGGACCAAGGTGGCACTCTTCAATGAGGTGAGCATCGGCATGCTTCCAAGCCAGAGGAAGTACGACACACTAGTGTCAATTCAATGATTTTGCTGACCCAGCATGGTAGATGCACGTGACCACATTTTGGCACACTATAGATCAGGAAATTTTTGCCGTTAAAAAGTTTTAGCCACACGCTTGAGTGGCAAAAATTAAACGTGCAAAATTTAAACGTGTGGCGATCTTTCCCAAATCGGTTGAAGTGGTGAAAATCAAATTGTATATTACACGAAAATTAAACAAGAGAAAATTTACAGCAGCAAAAATTTCCCAATCTACGAAAATCACCTCCCATAAAGACATACAACTTGGGATATGTAAACTTATAGGCAGTTCATTTGAAGTGTAACCTAACTATGGTACAAGCAGTGTTGTTCCCAGACTTACTGTGCCAGTGTGTGTGTGTGTGTGTACATGTGTGTGTGCATTTTGAATAATTTATATCAATTTCTGGGAGGTTTTAAGCTTACACATAGGTTTGGGATCGTTTATATAGATTAGACCGTTTGAATTTTCGTAATATGTGTGTAAGTTCAGGTTTTCTACACGTACAATTGATACAGGTACCACCTCTGTTGTTCCACTCCATGGTGTTGAGTGGTGACCTCCTGGTCATCTATGGTGGACTGTCCACCTCCACCTCCTCTGAGGACCAACCCACTGTGGGTCTCAGTGGTGTGTGTGCCAGTGGTGATGTCACCCTCATCGACATCCGGAGTGACACTGATAAGAGGATATCCATCACTGTACCAGGTACGTACTTGGTTGTGCAAAGTGAGTCTGTTCTCTTAGAGAAGAATTCTTGGCCTGTATTCTCTGTATAGCCATCCTGCATGCCATTGCTATATAAGTCCGAATTTGTGTATCAAAGAAATGGGTGTCTAGGTTTGAAAGGGTTAAATTTTTACAAACCTTAAGCATGCATCCAACAGAGTATTCTTATTCAAACCTATCCCTTTTCCCCTCTCCACACACACACACACACACACACACACACACTTTATAACTAACAATTAATATAATATCTTTCCATGCAGGAAATTCGTTAGGCCTACCTCAACTCTGGGGTCACCAGTCCACCTTGAACCCCGACGGCCATATCATCCTGAGTGGTGGCACAAACATACAAGCATCAGACACCCTATCTCTCCTCACCATCCCAACATACCTCCCCTGCCAGCTCGTCCAAACGGCCCAAGACTGCGACACCATCCCTCACTGTAGATCGTGTGTGACTAGCATCGCTCTACGATTCAACGCCGGTTTCGTCGGCTGCTACAACTTCTCCGATCCTCTTTCCACAACACTGTGCAACGATCGCAGTGGATTTCTTCACTCTGCAGTCTCGCGGTCACCTTTTCGTTGTTCCCAGCTTGATACGTGTCGAGACTGCCTATCCACCAACATAGCTATCAGCAATGGCTGCCTATGGTGTAGCTGTTCTGAATCGTGTGTGAGTCAGAGTACACCTCCCGAAGACTGCCAGTGTCATAATACTTCTGGCTTGGGGAATTCTTCGACTCCTAGTCTCTGTTACTTGGAAGTGTGCGAAGTGCCTTCTTGCGATGAGTGCACCAGTACTACCCACTGTCGATGGTTATCTACTCAAATTCGACGCGATCCAACCATGTCCAATAGCATCAACGTGTCTCCTCGTCCTTTAGAGTGGGGCTGCTATAATCAGAGCATTTTCGAAGCTATAGTGACAAAGTTTCCAAGTCATGTAAACTACACTCTCGATATTTGTCCACCCTCGTGCCACAATCACACATCGTGCACGACGTGTGTGGAATCGTACAGTCCCAATGGTGGACAGCTCACATGCATCTGGTCAACTTTTCGGAGCGAGTGTCTTAGTGTCGATGCCATTCCACTGTTGTGTGCTGACGGACAGTGTGGAGCTGTTGTGTCCGCTTTGGAGCAGTGTCCTAGATCTTGCTCCGAGTTTAAGACGTGTGACGATTGTCTTCTCGATTCTCGCTGTCTGTGGCTCTTTGATAATGCCACGCACGATATTTCTTGCGTAGAAGCTTCGGGCGATTTCGACAATTTGAGCGAAACTGTCGAGATTTTTTATTTCGAGTGTCCGAAGTGTTTGAACGATTGTAGCAACCTTGGAACATGCCTGCCCAACTTGACGTGCGTGTGTGATGTGGGATATATTGGGTCGGACTGTAGTGTGGAGTGTTTCTGTAATGGTCACAGTTATTGTGCAGATGAAACTGAGGCTGGAAGGAGGGACTGTTTGCAGTGCATGCACAACACACAGGTAAGGAGAACAGGAATGTTTGTGTATTGTGTTGTCAGTGTGCATGTGTGTATATAGTGATCAATCTGTAATGTGTATAATTATTGTAGCCTCGTTCCCAGGCTTCTCCTTCGCGAATATTTCCTACGAAGGAAATATTCGCGAAGGAGGAGCCTGGGCACGAGGCTATAATTATTGTAGATGGCCTGAGTTGTAACTATGTGTGCCCGTAAGTGAATGGGTTAGAAGTGTCGTTATGTACCTCTGATTTAAAAGATGTAAATTAAGTTTCCTATAAGTCTAAAGCTATAGAATACTACATGAGCAAGATTGACCTAACTTTGTTCCCAGGCTTACTTTCTGGAAATGAAGTTGAAGTGTGAACTCACGTACGGAGAGTGAGCCTGGGAACAAGACTTATTGTAGTCCTTTAAACTTTGATTTGATTTGCTTGAAAATTAAGTTTTACTAGTCTTTCTATACATGGTGTCAACATATGCACTGAATGTGTATGGTTTACTTCCACATCATTATGATTCTCTCTCTCTCTCTCTCTCTCTCTCTCTCTCTCTCTCTCTCTCTCTCTCTAGGGTGCCTTCTGTCAGGAGTGTCTTCCTCTCACTGTGGGTATTCCCATTGATGGTGGACAGTGTGTGCCTTGTAGTGATTTCTGTCATGGCAACAGTGAGGTGTGTCTCACTGAGAACGAGTACCTCACTCTAACTCATCGTAACATCTCACTCACACCCTCACAGGTTAGTTGTTAAATAATGCATGAAAATTCTTTGACAAAAAATCTTGAGATCTAGCTGGGATTCATACTCAGGTCTTTTGAATTCTAGTCAAATGAAGGCACCGATGGTGCACAAGCCTCGGCATATTCAACTAGCTAGCTAGCGCATGCTAATTACACTGTGTAAGAGTGCATCATAGCTGCATGAGTACTACGAGTTCATGTATTTGAAAAACAATCACCTTATAGGTGATACTGCTCTAAAGCTGATATTCAACTAGCCTGAACCATTCAGGCCACATGTACTGCATGACAGGACTGGTGGTTTAGGTTCTCAACACATTATCAAGAATATCTCAGCCTAGGAAGGTCGTATTTAGCTGGGATCAGTACCATTCTGATTCGCGTGAAGAGATCATTCAAATATTATATTTTTTGATGCCAGATTTAAATTTTGATTAAATTAATCAAAAACCATGGCCTTTGGTCAAGTGCGATTTTGACAAAAATTACCATTTTCCAATTTCACAAGTAAACCATATCATTTGAAAGCTCTCATCACTCTAACCACAATGGTGCCAGTCCCATCTCAATACGACCTTCCTAGGCTGCATGAGATAGGCCTGGTAATGTGTTGCTGGGTTCTTGGTTTCTCATCACGTATGATGGTTTTAGGTTCTTGGTTTCTCATCACTGTATGATGGTATAGGTTCTCNAACTTTTACTATAATCATGTACTGTATACACTCTCTGTTCACAAATTCTTGTTTGTGTGACGTGATCAGCTGTTATCCTATTAACCGAACAAACGAAGGTAGGACTGGATTATTGATTCACATCCTGGATATTGCTCTGCAGTAAGATGAACAAATTAACATAATCACACACACACACACACACACGCACACATACACACACACACACACACACACACACACACACACACACACACACACACACACGCACACAGACACACACATGTACACACAACCACATACACACACAGACACACACACATGCACACACAACCACATACACACACACTCACTCACACACACACACACATGCATGCACACACACACACAGACACACACACACACACACACACANAGTAAACCATATCATTTGAAAGCTCTCATCACTCTGACCACAATGGTGCCAGTCCCATCTCAATATGACCTTCCTAGGCTGAGATAGGCCTGGTAATGTGTTGCTGGGTTCTTGGTTTCTCATCACATATGATTGTTTTAGGTTCTTGGTTTCTCATTACTGTATGATGGTATAGGTTCTCAACACATTATCAAGAATATCTCAGCCTAGGAAGGTCATATTGAGATAGGACTGGCACCATTGTGGTCAGAGTGATGAGAACTTTCAAAAACTAGTGGAGAACCCAAGAACCTTTCCCATTAAAACTAGTGGAGAACCCAAGAACCTTTCCCACTAAAACTACTGGAGGACCCAAGAACCTTTCCCACTAAAACTAGTGGAGAACCCAAGAACCTTTTCCCATTAATACTAGTGGAGAACCCAAGAACTTTTTCTCATTAAAATGAAGGCACCGAGGCGCACTCAACTAGCTACCACACTTATATGCATACAGTGTACAAGAGTGTAACATAACTCAGTATCACTGAAAACTTCAAAACTACAGGCTATGATCCATCTAGTGGCCGGCATAGCTAACACAGCTATGGTGAAGCAGCACGTTACAGACTATAAACCACATAAGCAAAGTCTAGCACTGATGAGCTGGGCCTCAGTAAGAGCCTAGCTAACCACAGCTAGATGCATTAGCTATAATGATCTATAGCTTGTGTAAAGCTATAGATGTGCTATAGCTATAGCTTGTGTAAAGCTATAGATGTGTATAGCTATAGCTATAGCTTGTGTAAAGCTTGTGTAAAGCCTATAGCTTGTGTAAAGTCTTTGCATGCCCTATATGCTTACATAAAGCAGACCAACTCATGCCTGTCTTGCCAAACAACACTAACCAACAGCCATGCATGCAAAGAGCCATGCAGCATTGGACCTCAGCAACACAAATTCTAGATTACGCACACCAAATTAGTAGGCGTGGCCTCGAAGCTAAGCGCTCAAACTGAGCACAAAAGCCTCAAAACTCAAGAACTACAGTGTTTTGGACAGCAAAAAATATATTTTTCAAGATCATTCAGAGTTATGAACGTATAAGTACCATCAATTTTGTCGCTAGAGCTGTCTTTCTTGAGATTTCGATGGGACAGACAGACAGACAGACAAAACGACTACCGTAACCCTCTGCACATGCTACGCACGCGCCGAGGCTTAATGATCTTACCACTGATCAAGCTACTAGAACTCACTGGCATTGGAGCAGAGAATAGTGTAGTACAATGTATACTACTATTCTTATAACCTCAGGCTAAGTCACTAACCTATACATCATAGACACTAGTTGACTTTCAAATCAGATCTCAAGGCCTACATGTAATGGCATGACCCACATTATGCAAACACATGACCTGCCTGTTCTTCCCGACATAACATTGTTACAATACCTATATCATCATCTAATATATTATTATTCTTACTCCATTGCAATGCCAACTTGATTAATTTATAGTAGCTGTAGCTCGACGTCAGCAGTATAAGTGCATTTTATTTGTTACACATGAATTTGAAAGGATCAGGTTTGTATCCCACTTAGATCTCAAGACTTCCGTTGAATTTAATGTGTTATTTGGACTAAACTCATTCCAGGCCATTTTTGATTTACCATAATTACCTTTTTTTAACAACACAATTGATGTGTCGATCTACAGTAGTACATAGCTACAAATATAATTATTGTACTAATAATTAAAATATAATTATTTTACCTACTGTAAATAGTGGGTAAATTTAGTGAGAATTAAATTTGGCAAATTTAAAATCGCCAAATCATGCTAAAATGCAAATTCTCCAAATTTTTTAACCCCACCAAATTTACCCGTTATACAGTACTTGTTTTTCTATGAAAAAAGGCTTCATCATGCATGCATGGTAGTACAATATGGTATTGTATATAAAATCCATATTGCACAGTGTGTGTACAATATGGTATTGTATGTAAAATCCATATTGCACAGTGTGTGTAAGTTTATTGACCATCACTCAACGTGTGCATATACATGCAGGTTAGTAACTATGTTCTAAACGGTCCCAGTGAAGAGGAGGGTCTGTGTGTGGAGTGTGGGGGGTTCTCTCGCGGCCCTCGATGCTCCTCTTGTGTCGATGGATACTACAACTCAAACAACGAAGAGGAGCAGGGACATGTCGTCTGTGTGGAGTGAGTGGTCTTGAGAGTAGAATTACATTCAACTATTTGCATTAATAATTAATGAAGGGTTGAGAACCAGAGTGGCCTATCCAACAATTAAATGGCCTGAAAAGCTCAAAAAACTAATAAAAATTGTGACCTCCTTCAGCCATAATGCTCAAAATTCAAAATTACTGAAAAATCTCCAACTCTGAAACACAACTTAAGCATGCATGTACTTCGGAGTTTAGGGGGGTTCAACTCAGGGAGTCGTGGGTTAGGTCACTCTAGTTTCACCCCTTCAATTACTCTTCTCTGCTCCTGCCCAATGACTATATTGGTTCTAGTAGATAAATGGTAAGAGCTTTCGGCTAGAATTTGAAAGATATGAGTTTGAATTCCAGCTATATCTCAAGTTTTTTTGCAATAGTTTTATTCTAAATTTAGAGATGATTGGTACTATTAACTAGGCTCTCTCTCAGAAGTCACACAAACACACACACACACACACACACACACACACACACACACACNACACACACACACACACACACACACACACACACACACACACACACACACACACACACACACACACACACACACACCACCCCAGATGTGCTTGCAACGGTCACGATCTTGATGGCTGCGACAGAGACACTGGCATCTGTGACTGTCAAAATCACACCTACTCTCAAATGTGTGGTGGCCTCCCTTGTAACATCCGTAGACAGGTGAGCATTAATTTGTATACCATAATAGTGGGAACAGTTTCACGGGGTTTAACTTTCATAGTTTCACGGATCACGATCTATCTGCGAATTTGAAAGTTTATCCGCAAAATTCTCTCTAACGTATGTACCTATGGGCATCGCACAGCTCATCCACGAAAGTTTAAATGCAAAAAAAGAAGGTTAACGAAAGACATCAAGACATTTTCACTATATGATATTTACTCTATACCTCATATCCTCTTAGCATCGTTCCGAGGCCTTCTGCGTGCTGCTATATAATATAGCACACAGAGGGCCTAGGAACAAGGAGGAGGCTAATATCCTCCTATATGGTTGTAATGTTATCGTGCACTACCCTAGCATTCCATCACATAGCTAGTATTTTCTAAATAATGCATTGCCTGTTATTGCAAGAATATTAGTTTTGTAGCTAGTATGCTTTTTTTTAAATTTATCTAACACATACAGTATACTAGTGGTACACTATCACCTACAAACAAATATACAAACAAACAAACAATCAACAATTAAACTTTCTATTATCCAAATGTTATAAAAATTTATTTTAGGTTAAACTTTTTTTTTTATTTCTCCTTCTCCAGTGCAACCACTGTGAGTCAGGCTACATAGGCCACCCTCTCAACAATGGCCAGTGCTACATGAAACTCTCCATCGACCATCTCAACAACTTCTCACTCCCGGCAAACCACACTGTCGCACTAGCAGTTGGTCCAGGCTATCGCTACTCCGACGTTGACGTACACGTTACTTTTGTCCTCGTTGAAGGTACACTCATCGTATACTCTTCTACTGAGGGCAGTGCTGTTAAAGTGGCCACCAATCCTCTCACAGGAACTCACAACATACTGTACGATGCTAGTTTGGTGCGCCGATTGGCTCGAGAAGCACCTCAAGCTTATCGCCGTGACACTCAAGATAGCTTGTTGAGGGGTCTTTTTCATAATGATTATTTTCGAAGTACTACGATGGATTCGTTTTCAGTTCACGGTGGTGGGGAGGGTGTTTCAGAATCTTTCAAGCCCAAAGTCTTTCGCAGACAGGTATCGCAATCTGTGCTGACTTCGAATGAAACTGGTACCATCCATCAGTCGGTGGTCTCTGAGAGACACACCCTGCTTATTCCTCACACCAGTGATAGTTTTCTATCAACTACTCATTATTTCACAGTCCTTGCTCAAGGAAATGCAGTGTTTTTCGTCTACTTTGAACAAAATGCTCCACGATTGAATCTCTACGTGTTTTTCGGTGTGTTCTTTTCGAGTTTTATGCTGTTTTCTACGTTTGTTATTTTAGTTTGGAGGTTCATTCATTTTGTGTCAGAATGGAGACGCAGACGCAGAGCTAGAAGGAGGCAGAGAAGAAGAAGACATAGGCCATTCGCAAAAGTGTACATGTACTTTGGTGACACAACCATTTATAAAATGTGCAAAAAGCCAGATTCAAGCTATAAAAGTGACAAGAGTGAGGCGAAAACTAAATCCCTCAATGTTAAATCGAGTTCTGAAGAGATTGAAAAGTATGATGTGAAATCGGCAAAGAGGGATACTCGTAAAAAGAACCAAAACGAAAAAAGAGATGTGATTGAACTCGAGCTAAAGCCAGCTATTAACTCACCACCACCTCCAGTCACAGCTAGCATCTCGTCAACTTCAAAGAAGCAACTCACTTCACAGATGAGAGTGTACGGAGAGGAGATACGTCAGAGACCGATCGGGATTCAACCAACGCGAGACGAAGAAGCTTGTATCACCACATATGTCGTGAGGCTGCCTTCGAAGAAGCATCCGATATGTGCGGGCACTTCTCTCGTGTATCATCAACCAGTGACTGGGATGGGTGAGAAGGGAAAGAACCTTAGGAGGAAGAGAGGGATGAAGCTTAGGAAGAACAATCGATGTGCTCCGGCTGAAGTTGTAAGGACACAACATGATAGCTCAATCGTTTAATGGTATGCATTATATTCAAGTAGAATGAATGACGAATCCTAGCTGGACTTAAGCTTGCTTTTCCCCCCACTCTCACCCTGAACAAATATTAAGTAAAAAAATAATGATTAATAATCATACTTAACTCAAAATCATTATTATTATAATTATACTATTCTGATTGCATGTTCTAATAAATAAAACTAAACGCTCTATACTTCAGCAAAATGGCTAACATTGTTACTCTTGTAAGTTAGGTAAACTACTTGCACAAACTGCTAATAAATTAGACACTCTACTTCAGCAAAATGGCTAACATAATAAATTATTGTTAGTTAAACAGTTTACTATACTTGCATATACTGCTATAGTATTTAATTTATTTTAATGGTCATAGCTTTCATCTCTTGAAAGTTCATTACGAGCGTAAAACTGGTAGGCTGCACGAAGGCCAGACTCCAGAGCTCCTTGGATCCATCCGTTGCAAAAGGAAATAGCTTCACCAGCGAAATAGACTTGTGGGATCATATCTGCAGGATTCTCTTTGTTGGTCGTTGGATACATTAGCTCATTTGTGACACCACAGATCTGCTGCGGTTCAAGCATGCAAAATGCACCTTGAGCATAGGGGTCATTGTACCAGGCTTTTACTCCACCGACTTCAAAATGCTCCTCGATTTCAGGATGGATCTTCTTGATTTGGTCAAGCGCCATTTGAATGGCAGCATCGGGAGACACGGAGCCAAACATTAGAGCCTCTTGTTTCCACGTGTAGACCAAGAGAACACCGCGATCTTTACGATCGTGGTCTGGCAGCCTTGTTGGATAGTGGATCTGACTGATGGGGAGATCTGTTTTGGTGAAACCGCCATCTATCGAATTGGCATCGTCCGTTTGCCAAAACTTTTCCCTGCATTGAAGCATGATCTTAGTAGATGGGCCGTAGTTGACATCAGCCAGGCTGTTAGTAACGGAAGTGTGAAGAGGAGGATCAAACGTCAGCTGGCGGATGATGTTGAGGGGCAAAGTAATGATCACTGCATCACCTTTGATACTTTTGCCTCTCACACACTTCTGATCGATCAAACTTTTGTAGCAGACCTCGACTCCATATTTGTCGTATGACACTTTGTGTACAGTAGCACCAAATCGGATATCCTTTGCAAGATGCTGATCGGGAGAATTATCCCATGGTGTATCCCTCATGAAGGCAGCTGGCAAGGAGTGCATTCCTCCCTGAAAGGTGTGCATGGGATCTTTCCACCATTGGCCGATGGGATCTCGAAGGAGCTCACTGAGGCTGATATCAATTCCTGGAGAATAGCTTCTCGTGTTGAAAGCCACAATTGCATCGTGAGACCAAGGCAGAAGATGCTTTAGACGTTCAAGATCCTTGTCCATGTTGGATCCCCACATTAGATTCTCGTCATCATTGCATTGCTTTGTGTCATCTTCCTTTTTGTCGTACGTTTGTAGCTTTGTCTTGATCTCACAGAAGGAACTGGAGAGGAAACCACGAATGGAAAACTTGCTCCATCTCTTGCACCATTTGTACCAGTCGTCAGCTGTTGGTCGGCCCTTGCTTGCACATATGATGTCTCTCACAATCGGTTGAATAGTGGCATCAAAATAGGAGTCTATAATTATATAAAGCACATTCAAAACAATTTATTTGAACATCATGTTGACAATCATGCATGCAAGTACAATAGTTGTTGAGCCAGGTTTGCATTACTTACCAATATCCTCTATACCATAGTCTTTCATGTTGTCATCAGAGAGTCCCTTGCGCCAATTAGGCCAAACTTCATCACAATGATCTTTCTTAGCAGAATTCCATTCTGAAATTATTATGATTTTTATAAAATTAATTATTCAATGACAATTAATTGCCTCGATCATTAATTTCCAGGCTCTCTGTGAAGGATGGCCTATAGAGAGCTCTTGCCATAAAATTATGGAAGTGCCTAATTCTAGTATATATGCATGACCTCAAATACTTCTGTCAATTGCAATTAGAGCTCTATATACAGCTTAATTGTAGCTCAGAACAATAAGGCATGCATGCAGTGCATAATAATTATGTATTGTAGAAAATCAATATTAATTCTAGCTTATTTACTCATGCATGTATATACAATGTCATGCCTTATTCACATGATGGTGTGGGTATAAACTCTCACCTTTCACAGAGTACTTTTTCCCTCCATAAAAGTAGTAACCATTTGTCCCTTGGTTTTCAAAATTTTGTACAGGTAGATTAAATCGAACCTGCCCATAGAAATCAGTCAAGAAATGCTTGGAAATCCCTCCAACTTGTCCAGACCCTGGGATACGCATTGCTCCAGCTGTGCAATAGAAAGTATAGAATCAAGTATTATCGGTAAAAATCATGTACCATGCATGTACGTCGTACTTTTGCACTACATCCCGCACTCACCCGCGTGTGGCTTTTGTTCTTCCTCATACATTGTGCTCAATTTCCCCCTCCGTCAGCCTACGGTATAATTATCAATGCAAGCAGATAACACAGAAATAAATTTTGCAATACTTTTATATAAACTGTTCACGCGCGCCCGCACTTCGAGCTATTCAAAATTATAATGACGTCATTATATTCCGTCACGACCATCAAGATCCATCATGATCATACCGTCATGAGGTCAATGTCCAACATATACATTTATATGTATGGCGCTATATGTGTACACGTCACACCAATATGTCGCTGGCCGGTAAATTTAATTTTAAATTTATAGTAGTACTGTATACCTAACTGTTCTCTGATCCTGCAATATCCCTTTTATGTGGGCATACATGGTAGGCTGCTGATTCATAATAATAATTGTAAAGTGTAAGGAAGCAGGATATAATTTTGTGGCCATCAGCAGCTGGTGAGCAGGTGTTCAACATTTACTGTATAATAGTGACCTTTATAGTGACATGATACCACACAGTTCATAGTAACAGTAACTGGATGTGCATACATGCATGAGCATGCATGATGCAGCTAAGGCTTCACTCAATATTCAATAGAGTCAATATCACACTTAAAATTCATTGCTCTTAGATTGCTCCCTATAGATATACTTAGCTGCTACAGATACAAACATTCATGCATCAACAGTTACTACTTTTATTATTGTGATCTGGATGAGGCTGTGTGACGCCCATATATACGTATAATAATCATTAAAATTAATGTTATAGAGAATTTCGTGAAAACTTTCCAGGATAAATCGTGATCCCTGAAAACTGTGAAAGAAAACAATCATCAGATTCTGGGCTATCTCAGCTACTGTGCAGTATTCCTCCCACTGAACAGTTATAATAATTATTATTTTAGCACTCACCAGTACACGTAGCGATAATTAAATTAAGACGGTCGAGGAACCAGAGTGGGCTATCCCACAAGTAAATGTTACATCCGCGCATTCATTCTCTCCAGCCTAAGATTGCCATCGATCTGGCCGAATATACCAAAGTAAAGTAGAAAATGAATGCATGTGATCATCATAGTAACTTTTACAGCTACGTAGGCATAAGCTATCAGTTGATAATCTATAGCTTAATCTATATATTGCTTTATAATTGTAGTTCATTACTCTAGTAACCATATGATTTAGCTACAATTAAGGCTCTTAGACTAGTCTATATAGCTGTATGTCACGGTTGATGACATTAATTCATACAGAAAACACGCATTACCATGCAGCACATGCCTTTCAGCTTTAAATTTGCACTCTGGCTTTGAAAGCATGGACTTCATGGTATATAATATGTGAATGTGATCAACATGCTCGAGTCTTAATTGTACAGATGACTAGTACTACTTGAGTACAATCTAAAAAGAGAATTATAATGAACCATTATTATATAGCAAAATATAGATCTATATAGATTGTCATTTGATAGCTATAATTATACATATTCTATAGTATTAGGAATAATAGACAGCACAATCAGGCATGACTATAATATTATATAGCAACACAATGCTTTAAGTTAGCTATAGCTGTATATAAATTAATAATGATGAACACATGCATTCATCATTTTCTAAACTCTGAAGAGAACAATTGAATACATTCACTGAGATTTCCAGATGGTATAATTTCAGGCTGGAGAGAATGAAAGCATACAATGTCATGTCACATTTAATTGTGGGATAGGCCACTCTCAGGCACTCTGGTTCTGGGACCTTAATTTAATTTATTGCAGATATCAAGTGGTTTGTGTAAGTGTCATGGTTTACTGATTAACACATTGATTTCCTCCATTCCATCATGTTCATAGTGAACCCAGGTAAACTCACAGATGGCTAATGAGCACAGACATGCAACAATGTGGGAAGCAATACAAACATGCAGGATCTGGATTCATAGTATATCTAGAAATAAACTACTCTGATCTCTCTACAATGTGAGTAAATTTAAAACCTTATAACTGTATATAACTTAATACATTGTATTTGTATAGGACTGCATCTGCTCATCTGTTAGTAACTTAAAATTTATTCTCAATTGATGTGTAATTCAATCACTTATTGTCTAATTGTTTTTATAAAGACTAGAATAGTACATGTACACCACTCTGCACAGTAAGACTTAATTTGCTATTTCTTAGGTAACAGTATATAAAGTATAGTATACACTGTGTGTGTGTGTGTGTGTGTGTGTGTGTGTGCATGTATGTGTGTGTGTGTGTGTGTGTGTGTGTGTGTGTGTGTGTGTGTGTGTGTGTGTGTGTGTGTGTGTGTGTGTGTGCATGCATGTGTGTGACACTTAATTCATGCAACAGTATAGTAGCACAGCTGCAAATAACTTCCTCATAAATTATTCAAGGAAATCCATGGAAGGGTTTCACACTCACTATGATAGTTTTGTAATTAACTTTAGTCTACCACAGAAAGTGCAGCATGAAATGACACATGCATACACTATACTTTGTCTATACCTATAAGATTAACATTTATAACTGAAGATATCCATCATGAGTTACATTATTGTCAGCGTTCTTCATCCTCTACAAAGGACACACTGGCCGATGGCTTTACCTCATAGGGAAGCTTACCAATTGACGTGAAGTCAATGACTATTTTAATTGACTGTCTGTGGGGAGTGTAGTCGCAATATGCATGATTGTGTGTATGTATGTGTGTATATACGTAATTATTGGGATAAGGATGCATGAGCAAGAAATTAAACTATATCCATAATGACAATAGATCCTTTTACATCTGCCGAGTTCTTACTGAATTGTTCATAATTGCTCAGCATATGGCAGACTGTGCGTGTGTGTGTGTGTGTGCGTGTGTGTGTGTGTGTGTGTGTGTGTGTGTGTGTGTGTGTGTGTGTGCGCATGTGTGTGTGTGTGTGTGTGCATGTGTGCGTCACAGTGCGTGTGTGTGTGTGTGTGTG
>CAXIPT010000002.1:2813175-2888888 GCA_964030475.1 Tethya wilhelma
ACACACACACACACACACACACACACACACACACACACACACACACACACACACACATCTGTACCTCAGGCCAGGTTCTGAGTGCCCATGTGTCAGGCCGTGTCATCATGAAGAGCTTCCTGAGTGGGATGCCCGAGTGCAAGTTTGGCATGAACGACAAACTGGTGGTGGACAAACAAGCCAAACCCTCAACCCCTGAAGCTGCATCACTAGAGCAACAGCTAGCAAAGAGGTTTGTGTGTATGGGTGTGTGTGTGTGTGTGTGTGTGTGTGTGTGTGTGTGTGTGTGTGTGTGTGTGTGTGTGTGTTTGCCATTGCCTAGCAACCATATGCAGTTTTTAAATTGCTGGTTAACTTACTGGCTGGGTGCATGGAGGTGACAAAAGAGTAGCTAGGGGGCATAGGGGGTCAATGGCAAACAAACTAGTTACATGCCTTTAATTGTGCGGCACTCGACCATGTATTGAGTGCCTCCCACTTAAGGGTCATACAACTTTTAAATTAACGTGTCAGTGTGTGTGTGAGTGATAGAGGCTGTGAGAGAGGGAGGGAGAGGGAATGTAAGAAGCCACTGGAAGGTATACTATAGACTAAGCATTGTAAGAGTGCATGTATACTACAACCAAATGATGCCTCGTTTCATTACCTCCTGTATCCTAATGCCAGGCTTCTCACCCTAAAACTCTTTAAGTGGACAGTCTACTATTAATTTTTCTTTCAGCAACAACTGCATACTGTAATGAATTTGTTGGCCTTTGTTCCCAGCCTCCTCCCTTGTAAATGTTTTCTTCAAAATCAGGCCAAAGACTCCGCCCGGTAACGAGACCATGAATTGGATACACAAACAGCTAAACTTGTGCATGTGTTTTTTACAGCTACTCTACTTTTCTTTATTTATTTTTGCAAGTAATTACTATATATGTGTACCTTTATACATCTTTACTATTAATAGTGACTAAACGTACCGTAGGGATACTTTGTGTCGAGTTTGTCATTGGCTTCTCGTTGCCATGGTAACTCGTCGTCGCTACATCTGTTCGGCATGCCATTGTAGCCAATACCAACAATCTTATTCTCAGGGTTCACTATACAAGCACCAACCTGGGTACAACAAGTAGACATGATGACCATTACCACACAATAAAACTCCTCAGTGGCAAAATGTAGTTTGTCTTATTAACTTACACTCTGTAAAGTGAAACAAATCTTTCTAGAGTGTTAACAAGAATGGTATATCTAATATTGGTTATGAGACCTCTTATATAGCTTGCCAGAGGATGCAGTGAAGTCATAAAAGATGGAGTATTATTTTTTGTGAAGCCATTGACATTGGAAATGGTTACTTTTGGCCATATGATATGCCATATGCTAGTAAACGATGCATGCTTAGGTATAGAAATTAAAAAAGGGTTCAGAATGCATACAGGGGTGTAAACAACGATAAAGTACCCACTGCATTTGGCAATATCCTTCAAATACCTATAGTCTCAGGGACCAGCTCCCATTAGATTATCAAATACCAGGCTGGGGGGCCCACTCTTGGTCAGTATAGAGAGCAGGTCCTGAGGACTATCAGTCGCCAGTTACTAGTTAAATCTTACTTGTGAGTTGGGGTCTTTGCTCCTCTGTGCTGAGAGGAAAGCCACTGCCATGAAGTACTCCTCCCACTGAAGATAGTCCGACCTCTTCCTGACCTTTGGCTGAGGGGTCCCCATGACTTCATCCAAGACATCATTGGTAAGGTCTGATGAATTGGACCTCTTTCGAGATACACTAGAAAAGTACACCATATACATACATGATAGAAAAACGTACTCTGATACTGAAATTAAACATAGCTATATAAAATTATAGCTGAATGTCAAGATCATTGTATCAGTGGCATCACTGGCAGCTGAGCAAGTTGTTTCATCCGTGCAGCCGATACTTCATGTAGTAGGGAGGTATAATTATGTGACTATGGATGGTTTAACTACAGTTTTAATACCTGTGTGACTCTGACTGTCTGTTCATATCTCTCTCTTCCTCCACCATTTTGAGTTCCCGCCAACTAAGCGCCAAAATCACGTTCCTAGCTGCGCTGAGGGATTTTCCCTTCTACTAGCCCCACCCACAGTCACACTCACGTGCATGTGCAGTTTATGCCGGGACTGGAATTTACCGGCATTCATCACCACATCCAAGCAAATAAACAATTCTGATTCACAGTGGCGGATTTAGGGGGAGATCCAAGGGATCCATGGATCCCCCCTTTCAGCTGGAAACCCATACATGCAGCTACACAGCTACACAGATGAAAAAGTAGCGTCAAAGATCCCCCCTTTCATTTCAATTTGAAAAAAGAAAAATAATTTAAAATTTCACTGAAAATCAGTTTTTTGTGGAAGATAAAAGAGTTTCTGTCTGTGTCTTGCCGTTTTTTCGCCATTCTGGCAAAATTTTAGCTGCACGCACGCAAAAGGAGCGGATTTTCAAACCGGAAGTGGGCGTGGTTACCCAAAAATTTTCCGCGCGCTTCGCGCGCGCATTGGTTAGATCCCCCCTATATCATACGTACGGTAGTACGTATAGTAGGAATGGGCCGAATGTCCCATAGACACAATACAAAATGTTGGTCACTATAAAATTCTAGCAAAACAAAATTAAGCCTTCAAACTTGCTCAGAGGTTCTCACTGACAGATTACCAATTGCATGCAAGGCCTAACACTCACAAAAACTTTCCTCAGCGCTCGTAGAGAGCGCTAGTGGGAAGCCACAAGAGTGCCATTTTTGTTCATCTAACTTACGTACTTACTTCCTAACTGACTTACTTGAAAAGCATTTCCAGAGAACCAGAATGTGTTGAGCCAACTTTGACAGCACAAAGTATGCTACTTAGATAACTCAAGCTTTTTGTAGGGACTAACCAGTCTCTGATTGTCTCCACACTGTAGTGTGAAAAAAGTGAATGAACAAGTAGCAAAAATTTTTTAAAAAAATGAACAGTGTAGGAATGGGTAGTGCTGTAAAAAGTATTGGAACAAGGAATGGTCTCAATTTCGGCACATGACTACTTCATTTTTTGTACCCAGGTCTGGGCCAGTAATCTAATCCTGCCAGCTATGCTTTATCCAACTTTTTAGCAGGATGGCAAGAATTTGAACCATTACATTTAACGTGATAAAATGTGATATTCAGCATTTAGCTTTATAACAATTAGCTATGAGGGATCAAAACTGAAAATGAAGTAGTCATGTGCCGAAATTGAGACCATTCCTTGTTCCAATACTTTTTACAGCACTACCCATTCCTACACTGTTTATTTTTTTAAAAAATTTTTGCTACTTGTAAAATCCTAGATCCGCCACGGATTCAAGACTTGGACAAAGATCATCCGTGACAAACCAATGAGAAAAAGTCTTTAGTAAAGCTATATGACTGAATCACAGCCTTTGTGGATGAGTGACAGAGTGACTAGATCCTTCAAGTTCCTTAGGCACTGTCTTTGAATCAGAGGTACTTACATGATATAAGCCAGTGCCCTGTATACGGAAAAGCCTTTGCATAAGACATGGCATTGTGATGCTCTCTTATCATCTCTTGAAAGTACCTCATCCACTAACAAAACAGCCACCAGTACGGGTGTATATCCAATCCT
The DNA here is from genome assembly GCA_964030475.1 of Tethya wilhelma. Taxonomy (NCBI): domain Eukaryota; kingdom Metazoa; phylum Porifera; class Demospongiae; order Tethyida; family Tethyidae; genus Tethya; species Tethya wilhelma. The sequence goes on from CAXIPT010000002.1 coordinate 2,816,814, forward strand.
GGGGATGTTTCAAACTAAAGTAAATGAGGATTATGGTTCTAGTTGATATAGTAGGAAATGATATTTTGAGAGTTGGCAGTTTAGAAAGTGACATTTTGGGAGTTGAGATTCTGGGAGGCCATCTGGTCAACATTTCTGACAAATAGCTATTGGGTGCATTTTCACTGAACATGACATTTATGTTTGAAATTCTTGCTTTTACAATGTCATGTGCTAGCCAAATGGGCTGAATTTTTTGACATACCAGCATAACGGGCTGCTATTTTGTTGGTTTAACAGAATCTGACCACATGGAGTGAATGCCCTGTAGTCTCTGACTGTCTCAGCATGCATATATATATGCAGTCACCTATTATCAGTATTATGATCAAGAGTCATTAAGAAACCTTCATTAAGGGTGCATGTATGCATGACCAATATACATGCTAGCTAGCAGGTATATATATGTCTCTAGCAACTAATTGAGGTTACAATAATAATTGCTATGCATGAGCAAAACGTCAATGACAGTGTCACACTATAATACTGTAACAATAATAATATTATCACATATAATTATGATTATTAATTCCACTGTTTACAACTATTATTAATAGTGTCTCCAAATGCAGAAATTAAGAGCTATATCTTTGTAACATCATTATTTAAAACTTGATTGGTCTGTATTGATTGTAAGATCATTATTTTTTACTTAACTTGTCAATGAGTCATTTTAATGAAGGTATATATTATTATACATCTCATTCTTTGTTCCACTTATTGGCAGCTGCATGTGCAGTGAATATTTGTAAGATACAATTATTATTAAATTTTTAGTGAAATCAATGTACAGCAGTCACTATACTATAAAAGCTTCTACCGATTTTTACAGAGGAGATTTACAGCAAAGTCATTGAGTCAGACATAAAATCTCTTCATTATGTACATAACGCAAGGGATGGCAAAAACTTGCATGATTTCCCTCTAAAGAAAGGATTGGTGTAGAATTCAAAGTAGGTCTATAATTCAAAGGCAATTTTGCATCTTACTATGCCAATGTCTACATTTACTGATTGGGCCTAAAATGGCATCCATAACCACCTATACCATTTCCCATGATTCGAGTCTCAATTAAATGCTTCAGAACAAAATTCAGTAATCTGCATAGCAGGCTAGCTACAATTTCTCTTTTCTATGTATAACATAAAAAATTATAAGTACCTACCTGAAGCTTTTTTCCATTCCTGGAATTTGTTGAAATCTTCAATACTAGCAAAGGTTTCACCAGTCTCCGCATCATTAAATTTTATATCATCTGCTTGCACTTTAAATGTATCACCATAGTATCCATTGAGCTGTGTAACTACAAGCTTTGCTCCTGGGGCAACAGTTGTCTTCACAGTTTTGGAAACAGTCTTACTAAAGGTTTGTGAAGATTGTTTCTGCCAGGTGTGGCTATACTTAAGGCTAGCAGAAAATTTTCCGAATGCTGATTGAATCTCATAGCCTAGTGATACTTCCAACGAATCTGTGATTGTTTCTCCATTGGTTTTGCTAATTCCAATAGTAATAGTGTATGACCATTCAGTATCCCTGTTGTGGCCCGTGTTATCAATGTGATCGACATAGGCATAACCATCAGCAGTTTTTGGCGTATATATATACCAAGTTTGCGGAGAGTTACTTTTTGTAGCATATTTTAAATGAAAAGGCTCACTATTACCTACAATCAGATATGGACCACGATCATCCGCAGACTTCAGTTGCATTGATTTAAATGTTCCATCGGCTGTATAATTTTTAATGTTTTCTCCGTGGAATCCAAAAACTGATGGATAACTCTTTGGGTCACCAAACTCTCTCAGCACGCAGACAGGAGGCCCAAACAAATTTTCTTTGGTTGAGAGTGTAATGTAGAAGTTTCTAAAAAGCATACTCTCAAAAGTAATTATGTATTTTGGGGGATGCCCAAAATACGACAATCGCCATTTAAACTTGATATCTTCAACTATTTGATCTTTGGCTGCAACTTGAAGAGTTATTGGTGCCTTGTGTGAAGCGTCATCAATCATGAAATCAGTTGCTGCACACCAATTGCCTTTGTAACGATCACTTGCTTCAATATAGACAACTAAACCATCAAGTTGCTTCAACACATCGCTGTCAGTTGTTGCTGCAGAAGTAGCTCTATTGCTGTTGTAGATTGGCTTCTGCATTGGTGAGCTCTGGATATTCTCAACGGAATCAAAGGTTGCAGATGCTACAGACCAGTGAATGAGAACAAACATGGTGAGGAAAAACAGTTTCTGGATCATTGTGACAGCGATTATTCCCACATAAGCACAATGTAGTTTAAGACCAAGTGCACATGTAGATATTGCATGGTGGTATATTTATATCCTTTTTCACAAATTCTATTTTTAGCGAAGTCAGGTGACATTAAAAATAAAAATAGCATTGTGTAGGAATGAAGCCAGTATACGCATGGCCGCACATGATACTACAATATCATGCATACCAAGGTCCAAAAGTAAACACAAACAAAGGAATAATTTTACTTTCGGCAAAAAGATATCTACTAATAATATAATAATAATTATATATTTTACCACATATCAATTGAAACGAAGAACAGAATGGACGGACTATACATGCATGCACTGGCCATCATGTGAAGTCATCAGACCATGGCATGGCATTGCATTCAGCTTGAACTTGAAAAAGACCACACCAAATAGGTCACACGTACCCTAGTATAGTAATTTAAAATTAATTGTGTGTTATCATGGCACAATGGTATTATTAATATATAATTTTATAGTGATCGAGAACCATTACTTTTGCATTCAATATTGTGCGATGTATAGCGATCATTGATTGTGTGTATAGTAGCTATAGAAGTCATTACAAAAATCTCAGTAGTTTACACTTTTTTCACTATTATACTTGCTAGTTTTTTTGGAATGCTGTTACACAGGTTGCACATTCTTATGTAACTTTTTGCTCTTTAAAACTACTTCTTTGGAGTAACTGTTTATATACTTCTTTGGAGTAACTGTTTATATAATAGATTATTTTTTTGGTGCACAACTTAGGAACAGTTGCATTAATTACAAATTAAATATGTGCACAACTTAATTCTGAAATCGTAGCTGCATGTGGGAACAAACAGATACATTAATAATTGCGATATGCACAGTAAGGTGCTTAAAAACGTGACATGAATCCGTAGTACAACAAACATGGGTACATGCATGACAACTCTAAACAAAAGATGCAATTAGGAATAACAATTGAATTACAAGATGCATTTTACATGCATGCATATGAAAAAAATTGGGACATGCTTAGCTATTATATTAATAGAGGTACTGTAAGCCAACACTTTGGTGCTGATGAGTGATAATGAGCTACCTTTTACTTCATATCTGTACATTTTAATGCAGAAATTTTATCTTCGAATTGGCACAAAAACAGCACTAGATTATCATCTGAAATCATGAGCATAATACTACACTCTTTAGGGAACATGTAATTAAGCGAATTGGAAATTTTTTGTACCCATGCACACAGAAGCAGAGCTATAGTTAAAGGGTCACACTTCTGCATGCTTTGGGTGCATGCTTTAAGTATCTCTGGCCACTACAGGATTATAATTGAACAGTTCATAAATATATAGTAAAAATTTCAAAAAAATAAGTAGTGTAGGAATGGGCAGTGCCGCAAAAATTACTGGAACAAGGCTGTCTCAATTACGGCACAGGGCAAGCTTGCTCTGTGCCGAAATTGACTCTCTCTCTTAAGAGAGAGGGGGAGAGAGAGAGAGAGTGTGTGTGTGTGTGTATGTGGTGTGTGTGTGTGATTGAGGCTGGGAGGGATGGAGTATAAGAAGCCTTGATACTCAGCCCCTCAGGATGTACAAGAATCTATAAGTCAACTTCAATGATATGCTTGTAGAATGTTATAACTGCTTTCTGCAATTAAGGTTCTTGGCTTCATTGCCCATGTACATTGAGCAGTGAGTATCACCCTTGGTCCCCAGTTTTCGCTAATTGGCACCTGCTGGATCCAAGGTAATCTGCTATGTATTCAGCAATGGGATAATTAAGATAGACATGAGCATTTTGAGGGAAAACTTCTTCAAACTACTTAGGAACAATTGTATTACAATGTGACAACTTATGGAATTGTAGCCGTGGAAACACACGATTGCATGCATTAATGCCATGTACACAATAAACAACTTTAAATAACATGATTTTAGTAGGTGCACAACTTAGGAACAGTTGCATTACAATTATGTACACAACTTAATTCCAGAATTGTAACTGTGCATGGGAACAACTGTGCATGCATTAATTGCAATGTACACAATTATAAAGCACTTAAAGAAAACATGATTTGGTAGTACAGTATACACATGGGTACATAACAACTCCAACTTATCCAGAATTGTAGCTGGAGGAACAAAACTGAATGCATTAATTGCAATGTACACAATAAGGCAATAAAAAACACGATTCGGTAGTACAGCAAACATGGGTACATAACAACTCCAACTTAAAACAAAGGATGCAATTAGGAATGACATAATAACTTGCAACATGCAGTTTAAATGTATACACGACAGTGAGATATACCTTTCACTTCATGTCTGTACATTTCTATGGAAAAATTTATCTTAAAATTGGCACAAAAACAGCTGCAGTAGATATCATCTGAAATCATGAGTATAACCACGTTCCTTAGGGAACATATAAATATTTGTACCCACACAGAAGCTGAGATATGGTTGGTGGGTCGCAGCTAGCCTTTCCCCACAAACAGTTAAATATCGAACTTCTTCATTTTTAATTTGGCACTAAAGTGGGGACCGGTATAGAGCTTATTTTTTTATATCAATAGAAAGCACTCAGCCTGCACAACAACCCTATATAAGTTGGAAATTTTTGTTTAGCGGCCACTCAGTAAAAAAATTATTATTCAGCAAAGATCTTCGCAATACTTTTTCCCCTATACTCCAATCCCAATATTTAGCGCGGATTGGTGTTAATCCAAAGTGAATGTCCTCCTACTTCTCCATAATATGTACTATATTTTTTGTGTGTGTGTGTGTGTGTGTGTGAGGAAAATAGGGAGGCAGGGAGTGTAAGAAGCCACTGGAAGATACCTTATTGTCACAAATATTAAAAGCATATACTGATTTTAGTGATTGGGTGGAAAATCGCTAAATAAACAGGGCGCAAAATATTCATCATCAAACAATATTTGTTTAATTAGAACATGAAATTTCAAATCATTTATTCTTCAGTTTCTGTCATGACTAAGTCTCACTGCTTGAGACTATAAGCTATGTTCAAGCATAGATAGAGTATGATTCAAGCTTCAGCTCTTCATCAGATGGTTACTTCATAGCTTCTGTCATGCACATACGTACAGTCTAGCTGCTTTGCTATAGGTGGCAACGTGCATTGTATTTCTGCGTTTTTGCACACAAATAATTTTGGTGTGACACAAATCAATAGAAAGTGTCTGGCTTGTTCTTGATATTGGGCAGTGAATTGACTGTAGCTAAATCCTTTCTTTTCAAAATTGTTACATTTTAGAACTTTATTTGCAACAAAACGGTATAGATCTAAGCATTGCAAGAGTGTACTACAGTTAATATCAAGCAAAATATGCCCAGCTGGTTTCACTAACTCATGTCTCTGTCGCCTAGTGCCAAGCTTCTCATTCCTTAGCTCTTTAATTGGACTACTACTGTCTTCAGCAGTAAGTGATGTACTTGCATAATATTATTGTAATGGCCTTTGTTTCCAGGCTCCTCCCTTGTGAATTTTCTCTTCAAAATAAGGCTGAAGACTCCACCTAGCTGGGAACATGGCTATGAATTGGGTAGACAAACAGCTAGACTTTTGCATGTGTTTCTTAGACTACTTCTCCTATTTATTTTTGCATGTAAACATATGTATGCCTTTACACATCTTTTTACTTATAAATAATTAGCCTATATAGTGACTAAAAACGTACCAGTAGGGATCTTTTGTGTCCAGTTTGTCATTGGCTTCTCATTGCCATGGTACAACTCATCGTCACTACTGTAACATCTGTTTGGCATGCCATATTGTAGCCAATACCAACAATCTTAATTCTGAGGGTTCCCAATACAAGCACCAACCTGTGAGTATAGACAGAAAGTTTGACAAGTAGAAATGATGACTATTACCTCACAAAATCTAGATCTTGTGGGGGGAACCTTTAATGACATTGGGTATACATACTTTTTCAGTAACCTTCTATAAAAGGGTGTATAATATGGTAAACTAGTTTGGCTAGAGCTTAAACGAAATTTCAGGATGCACTAGCAAGTGCAAGCTAGACCTCCTTTGGAGGCGGTACAATAATTATTTTGTCATCAAAAATTGGAAGTATTTGGGAAGTGATATATACTGGAAATAGTTTCTTTTTGCTATACGGAAGTAAATGACAGCTGTCCATATCACTCCTGTACATTAATTTTTGTTTATACAATAAATACAAACATATCTGTATACCCGTGGCCAAATAGAAGTATAAATCATATTGCTTCTGTATGTCAAAAAGTACAGTTAATATTATTATACTAGTATAGATAATTTTGGTGTGAATGTTTAACTATTTACGCGAGCTTCTCAACATGTGAGACACGCCCACTGGTTGGCAAAAGTGTGCTCTCTATGCATTTGCCATAAAAAAAATCGAGTATCAAAATTGTCGGTTGCAAAATAGCTTCGTTTTCCAGCATTTGAAGGCTAAATGAAAGAACTCACCCAAGAGAAGTTATTTTTGCTGAAATAGCCCCGAAAATGATCCCTCCTTGACAGGTAACGTTCAGAAAGTTGACCATACATTTTCTACGGTGCCAATCAGTGGGCGTGGCTTACATGGGCCCATTGAAATGTACAGTCAACTTTCTGAACGTTGCCTGTCAAGAATGCATCACTTTCAGAGGCTGTTTCAACAAAACATAACTTCGAATTCTCTAGGGTAAGTTCTTTCATTTTAGCCTTCAAACGCTGGAAAACGAAGCTATTTTGTAACAATTTTGATACTCAATTTTTCTATGGCAAACGCTACGCTTTTGCCAACCAGTGGGTGTGTCTCACACATTGAGAAGCTTGCATAAATTAGCTAAATGTTCACACCAAAATCATTTATCTGTATTGTATACCCAAAGTAATTGTCCTTTGGATTCAGACTGAGATTTGCTTAATCATGCAGCAGTAAAATTATCGGGGGAGTGTGTATAAGTCTTACTTGTGAGTTGGGGTCTTTGCTCCTCTGTGCTGAGAGGCCTTGAAAGCCTCTGCCATGAAGTACTCCTCCCACTGAAGATAGTCTCTTCCAGTGACCTTTGGCGGAGGGGGTCCCCATATGGCTTTATCAATGACATCATCGGTCAGGTCTGATGAATTGGACCTCTTTTGAGATACACTAGAAAAGTACACCATATACATACATGATAGAAAAACGTACTGTGATACCGAAATTAAACATAACTATAGCTGAATGTCAAGATAATAGTGTCACTGTTAGTGGCATCACTGGCAGCCGAGCAAGTTGTTTCATCCGTGCAGCCGATACTTATGTAGTAGGGAGGTATAATTCATGTAACTATGGATGGTTTAATACCTGTGTGAGTCTGACTGTCTGTTCATATCTCTTTCTTCCTCCGCCATTTTGAGTTCCCGCCAACTAAGCGCCAAAAGCGGAGGATTTTCCCATAGAACAAGCCCCACCCACAAATTTATTGTGCATTAATTTTTATGGGAACCAGTGGAATTTTAACCATAATCACCACACCCAAGCAAAATAAACAAAGACTTAGAGTAGAGGGTTGCAGTTGTTCCAAGCTTGTCCCCAAGTATCCCCCTTCTGAAGAGCATACTTTGTCAACAGGTATGCAAGGCGGATCATGAAAGTAACTCATCTAGCAAATCAACAACCACTACAATAATTATGTACATCCCATCCTGGGGGTGTCTCATATACAGTAAATGAGGATGATGGTTCTATGCCATGTCACAAGTGCATCATTTAGAATCAAAAGAATTCTCAACGGGTAGCAAGCCACCGGCTGAAAAAATATACACGGAAAACACTCGGTTAGCTATAACACAGGTTGATTGGTGAAAATAACCTTGTGATTATACTTGAAGTACTAGCGAACTATGCCTATAGATGGAGAGAAATTGGACAGTATTTAGGGTTTTCTTCACATGAACTTAAAGTAATTGCTACAAAACCATATATCAGTGAGAATGCCCCCAATAGCTATTTGTCTGAAATGCTGACCAGATGGGTTCAATGTAGCCCACAATCACAATGTGGCAAGCGTGCCACCCTTGATGATTTAGTCAAAGCTCTTCAAACCAAGACTGTTGGATTAGCAGCTGTTGCTGAAGAAGTAGAGAAAGCAATTAATGGTAACCTAAAACTGCACAAAATTAATATCAATTGATCTGCATGAGTATTAATATTATGTTTCTTTTTTTATAATGTCATGTAGAATCTGCCCAAAGAGATCTAGAGACCAAACTATCTCTCAAGACATCTAAACTGATCGTTGGACCTGGTACCTCAGATTCCTCTGCTTCTCCTCTTGAGCATTATGCTTCCTACCTTCAATCTTACTTCACTGTGACGTGCAACAGAGAACCAGCTGATAAGTGCATGGCCACAAATAGAAGCAAAAGAGTACATAAGGTTAGCTATTGTTGGTAGTGAATACAATGATCGTAGCGATTTGCAAGAATTTCGGGAAGCAACAATCCATGGGTCCATTGATGACATATTAAAATCAAAAGCTCCAATTGATCTTAAAGACTTGCTAAAATGCAATGTTGTCAATGGCAAAGAGCACCCAATCCGGCGAATTCTCTTAGAAGGTGCTCCTGGCATTGGCAAGTCTACTTTGTCTTGGGAAATTTGCCACAAATGGGGAAATGGAGAGCTTTTCCAGGAATATTCCCTTGTCATCATGCTTAGATTTCGTGACTCATGGGTTCAAAAGGTCAAAACTCTGTGTGATATGTTCCATTACCGTGCTAAACCTGAAATACAGCAAGAAATTGTAGAACCAATTGTACAAACACAAGGAAAAGGTGTCTTGTTCATTCTTGAGGGATTCGATGAAGCACCACCTTCTTTAAGGAAAAAGGATTCTCTGTTTTTTGAGCTTTTCAAAGGATCACTCCTTCCAAATGCCACAGTTATGGTGACTACTCGTCCCAGTGCTAGTTACGATCTTCAGAGATGTTGTAAAGGTGAGTCATCACGAAGAATTGAAGTGCTAGGATTTGGAAAGAAGGAAAATAATATCAATGAATATGTTGAAACCCAATTTGGTAAAGGATCTTTACATGTAAATGTTGAAGATTTTCACAGATACCTTGAACTTTACCCTCACATCTATAGCATGATGTATGTCCCACTTAACAGTGCTATAGTGACAGACGTGTATAAAACGTGTATAAATCAATGTCCACTGTAGTACCTCAAACAATGACCCAACTTTACACAGTGCTGGTCAAGACATTGCTTCTTCGCTACCTGAAAGACATTAGATGAATATCAAATGATATCAATTAAGTTTTGGTGATCTTCCTGAACCTTATTTCTCCAAGTTTCATTAAATATGCAAGCTGGCTTTCGATGGATTAACTAAGCGTGAGAAAGTGATAATTTTTTCTGGTCTACCCGTGGATTTTGATTCCCTTGGTCTAATATAATGCAGTCCGTTTCTGAGCTTTACATTGATGAAGGAGCTTCAGTGTCTCATAACTTTCTTCATCTCACTATTCAAGAGTACCTTTCTGCTTATTATCTTTCTACTCGTAGTGAAGATGCACATGTAAGTGACATTTTTGAATGCATGCAGACTCTTATAAGTACTTTCAATTGAAAAAGCTTTTTGCGGGCTTTTGCGAACGAAGCTAGTCCTTTACTTAAAGTATTAGAAGAAGCAAGAAAAATATACACTCATGATGGTGTATGGTCTATAGGCAGGAGAGAGGTTAGTTTGTTATTTGAATTACACAGTCCATCATGTTTTAAGTAGCATTTTTGAGTTGCAAACTATTTCTTTAGAATCATCAGCTAACGCTTGTAGCTATAAAGTAGTATTTGCAAGTTATGTACCAGATGATTGTGAACTTTCTAACCAAGAAGTATACGAGATTGACATGACACTCTTTGAATGTTATTATACTTAGCTACGTAGTCCGTCATTCGGGTATATATCAAGTGGAAAATCACGCTATGTAGAGGTGAAATTGATTATTTCTTCAAAGGATTGTCTATGGTTGACCAACTAACTTGACCTGCTACCTCGTATGGATCAATATTTGATTGCAGAATTTGAACATCCCCCAGGTGTAAATGTTTCTGAACTGCACCTGTTTTTTTGTGAATCGTGACACACTAAATAAAAACATTCCGCTTTTCTCTAACCTATACTGTATTGAATCGTGGAGTAGCGACACTGATGACAAAACAAATATCACAAAATACTTGGTGAATTGCTGCAATGGCATTGCTTAAAAGATAATATTGAAATCAGCTCTCAAACTCCACCAAAAGTTGTAGTCAATTTTTGATCATAATATTATGTCCAAAGGCTCATGTACCATTCAAACTTGCCTATAAAACTTAATACTATCGTAATTATTAAATGTCATTGCTTATAAGGTATGCACATGAAGATTATAGTGTTAATCGATCGAAAAAAATTTTAAAATAACATCTTCAAGTCAAGTTATCTATGCATGTTTTTCATCTTTCATTATTATAATGTCATAACGCATAATACTGAATAGACTATCAACCCGACGCTGCGCCGCGCGCGCCCCACAATATATGTGCATTACTTATATCAATAAGTTATGCGCAATCATAGCCTCGTACCCAGGCTCTCCCCTTTGACCTTTCACTCACAGAGAGCTAGATCACATGACAAGGGCTAGCTAGGGTTTTTCCCACCGTCTGTCTAGGCGTGGTGCATGCTCTAGCCGAAGCAACCTTTGGTGGTTGGATCCAACTTCATTCTACTGACCTGATGGCAAATCCAAAATCTAGTCGGAGTAGAGCTACTGTCATTTTTGGTAAGTTTTCTCTTCCCTCTAGCATCGTTATTAGCATAGCTAATATTATCATCAGTATGCCATGACCCGCCCCTATAGCTATATGAGTAGATGGTCACAGTCTCGTACCCAGCCCCCGGCTTTTTTCGTGGCATGTCACAGTGTGATTCAGTGTTATAATATACCTTTTAAGTCATGTCATGATTTGATTTCTTTCATGCTTTGCTATAGATACTGATGCAACTACTGTTAATCACTATTTAAGAAAAATGGAAGTGGATCAAATCAAGCAACTCGGAGGGGAACTGGGTTTGAATGTCTTTAACCTTCAGAGAATGATGACCTGGCCTGAAGATATGGTGAGAGCCTGGTTACGAAGAGAAGATAGAGTCATAGAAGCAAGTGGAGACCCTTTGACTTGGGAGGCATTAGTAAAGGCACTACAAAAAAATGGACAGGCAGGCATTGCAAGCGATATTCTTAGAGAAAAATGCAGCAAGAGTGAATCACCTGAAGGTTAGCATTGTCAAGCTATAAATAATCAGCTTGTATGACCTTTGAGGCCTGCCCTCTACTAAGTTGTACCGAACAGCTGCAGAATTTTAACTGGAATTACATGGAATTGAGGCACATGCATCAGATTAGCTTTATATAGGCTATACATGTGTCTTTTGCTTTTATTTTATAAAGCAAGAACTTTTATAGANAAAAAAAAAAAAATTACAAATGTATTATATTATACACACGTAGATTTGCTGAAGCCTTTATTATTAAACCTCACACACATTCTCAAGTAAATACACATGCTCTATTAACTGTTTTTAAAGAGGGAATTAAGAAACTGCTAAACTGTTACAGTACGACACCACTGAGTAAAATTCAGATCTGATCCAGTTACTTTCATCATATTGATTGTAGGATGTATTAGATTGTTTAACCATACATTTAGATCTCTGTGCTTATAATATTATACAGCACAATCTTGCTACCTTTCAACCTTTGTATACTCTGCTATCTATGTTATATGTATTAACTCGCTCAGGCTCGCCCCTCATGCTCGTGACCTCCAACTATGCTATATATGACTCGCTCAGGCTTGCCCCTCGTGCTGAACCTCCAAAATTTCAACTGTATACGACCTTATGGGTGTGGCCTCAAAGCTTAGCGCTCGAAGAAGCTGAAAGCTTCATATCTCAGGAACTACAAACTTTTGTTGAATTCTTTGTGTAACCCTAGGTGCGCATGCACATCAAAAAGGGTTAAAAACTCATGCAGATGAACTGATCTTGGGCCAGACTTGATGTCTATAAAATGCGGTTGGTCCAGATATGAGCTCAGCTGTAGTATAGCTAGTAGTTGCCTCACTTGCGCCCCGGTTGCCTTTTCACTACTGTAACAGTACCACTGAACCAAGATCTTGATGACCCAAGCAAATTATAAAGGCATGCAGTTCTTACCAATGCCATGCCTACTGTCCTGTAGTCAGGCAAGATCATATATTATAATAATGGTGATCGATTAATTGGTACGAACTTCACTGTCATTTGTCTGGAAACTAGTCTAAGAGTGTCCATTATTTGGGAGTTTTTTTGTACACTAATTAATATAGAGAAATCAGTTCGTACATAGAGCAGTGTCCACTATAATAGCGTATCAGTCTGTTACTCCGAGAGTCCATTAGAGAGAGTTAACGGACTGTACATTCAGTACAATGTACTATGTGTATTATGTCATAAATTCATTGTTATACGTATCCTCTATAGATTTACCAAAGTATCCATTACAATGCTATGCCATGTACCTCAAAGGAGTGTACAAGAGTGCCCTCGTGTCTTCAGACAAGTTTCCACATCTCACCTGCAATCAATTCATCAATCTTGCTCTCATAAAGGGTGATTCTGTCAACCAGTTAGAACCAGACGAGCTGATAGTAACTAGCCTTCATGGACACGTAGATGAAATCATGAAACGAGAGGAACCAATCAAACTAGATGATGTGATGAAACCCTTAGAAGGTAGGCAAGATATGAAGTGTGTGTACATGTATGGTGCACCTGGTGTTGGGAAGAGCACATGTGTATGGGAGCTTTGTAGGAGGTGGGATGAAATTGATGCTCTGAAAAAATATTTGTTGGTTATCCTTCTCCGGCTGTGTGATAAACAAGTGCAAGAAGCTCAGAATGTAGAAGATCTGTGTTATCATAGCAACAAAAAGCTACAACAAGCTGTAGCAGCCAAACTTAGAGCATGTGAAGGAAAGGATGTACTGTTCATTCTAGATGGCTTTGATGAACTTCCTGCTCCCTTTCAAAAGTGTTCAGTTTTTGTTGAACTTATCCGTGGCACTTACCTTTCGCATTGTACACTTTTGGTTACAAGCAGGCCTTCAGCTACTGCGGAGCTTTTTTCTCTTGCCCACCCTCAAATGCACAAGCAAGTTGAAGTGTTAGGGTTTACACAAACACAAATAGAGCAGTATATCAAAGCCTTTTTTGCTTCCCAACCTGAGGTACAAGATGACTTCATAAAATATGTATCAACTTATCCGGCTATCAGAGGTTTTATGCACATTCCACTCAATAGTGCAATAATAGCTGAAGCATTTAGGCGCAAACGAACAGCCAAAAAAAAAATCCCCAATTGGAAAACAATGACTCAACTCTATAGTGAGATGAGTCTAACACTACTCCAACGGAATTTTGGTGAAGAAAACCCATTAACCAAACAACTTGAGAGCCTTGATACCCTTCCAAATGACTTGCACAAGCCGTTCAGTTCCTTGGCAGAGACTGCATTCGAAGGTCTCAAGGAAGATAAGGTAATATTTTATGATCTTCCCCATAGTTTTGACCATTTTGGTTTCATGAATTCTCCAACTGAGTTGTACCTAGGTCAAACTTGCATCTATCATAGATTCTTACATCTCACCCTCCAGGAGTTTCTTGCTGCTTTTTATGTTGCTCAGTTCCAAAATGTTAGTGATCAAAAACGTACTTTTTATGAGTTCTGTGAAACAGCTAGTTGGGATGTTGTATGGAGGTTTGTGGCTGGTCTAACTGGATTCGGCACGAAGTGTGGAATTGGGTGGGGTCTGGTTCAATCGAGAAGAGGAAAAGATCGATATGGGAGAGTGCTGCCATTCCTTGTTCGGTGTTTGTATGAAGCTCAAATAGAAGACTGCAACTCAGTATTGAAAGACACGATGATCACATTCGATAGTCTATCTAGTCTTACTGCATTTGACTGCTACGCGCTTGGTTACTGTATAACACATAGCTCATGCATGTGGTTGTTGTACTTGAACGACAATAAATCACTTAGTGGTACACTGGTTGAGATGCTGAAAAGTGGTCTGTATTCTGCACGCACAAATATACCACCAGTGGCAGTGCAAGTCGAACATGCAAACATCCGTTTGCTCAATCTGCATGCTTGTGGGCTCAATTCAGATGCTTTCAATCAGCTAGCTGGTATAATAAAATTTATGACCAACTTGAAGGAACTTAAGATCAACTACAATCCTGCAGGTAATGGTGGATTGGTACAGCTCATCCATTCATTATCACACCTCAAGAGTTTTCATGATCTTGATATATCGTTTACAAAAATTGGTTATAAAGATGTTGCGGCTTTGGCGGAGTCTCGCTTAATATCACCCTCTTCCAGCCTTAAGAGGCTTGTGATTGGTGAAGAAAACATGGCATTTGAAGCTTCAGAAGTAATGTTAAAGACTATATTCTTGCCGTCTTCAATTGAGAGTGTGCAACTTTATGGTGTATCCTGCTCCCTGCATGCATGTAAAAAAATTGAACCTATCCTAGAAGAAAATACTAACATTATTATATTAGAATTAGACGAATCGTCACGTGACCTTCTTCATGCAACTTTCAGTGCTTTACGCACAAATTCTTCTTTGAAGGAGTTTCATCTGCAAACAGTGATTGTTCATCTTGATGATGATGCAATTTCATTAATATTACTCGCAGAAATGATCCGTGCCAATCAAACATTGGAAAAGTTAATGATTTACCCGGCCCTAACTACAAATCAGCTTCGCACACTCAATGATGCTGTGAAAGACAACTCCACTCTTAAAAAAATAGAAACTATGAAACCATTATTATTCGATGATTCAGTAGAGTCAATGGACCCACGTATTACATTTACTAATATAGATAAAATTTAATAGTCAATAATTTTTTTGATGGTTTTAAACTAGTATATACTAGATTTTGTACTGTCTTTTGCACTTATACAGCGGTATTAATATTGTTAAATGATAAATAATTTTTATAAACTATTTGCCATCGATCATTTTGGTATAATTTTAACAATGTGTACCCCACGCCTACAGTTTTCTGAGAGACATCCGGGTCTACAACCCCCTCAAGTTTAATGCGTACTGTGTAACGTTTATCATTAAATTTTAGAATCACTACTGAAAAGGTAGCAATGCCCCAGCTGAAAGAAAGCACATCCACATAAACAGTGCTATCGATCCATTATATTGATAGGTGAAAATAATCTTTAGGTTATACTTAAGTACTATATATAGTGAACTATATGCCGAGAGAAACGCTACGTTTATCATACAATGTCATTCTATTTCACACAAATTCACATACATACATACATATATAATAATTATTGTCATTTCAAAATAATTAATAAAATAATATTATTATTCTTTAATTCTGTGTACTAGTTAAATTATATTATATATATAGTTCAGAAAAACAAATGCTTAGCATTTTGAACCCAAATACTTAGCATTTTTGTTCTGAAGGAGTTCAGCAAGATCAGCGTGACCAGAATGATCATTTGCATCTTTCAGACACTGAATGAATCTTTCAAAGAAGTCACTTCCTTTTCTCGGGAGTTCGGTCAGAATGTGAGCAATCTTATCGTGATCAGGAGCGTCCCTAACTTGAAGGATCTGGAGGTCTCGGTATGAAATCAATCTTTGTTTTTCCAAGTGTGGTAATAGAGTATGCACATCCATGGATTGCATGAGCTGGTGCTTGTACTTCGATAAAATTCTCCTTTGCCATTGACTACGACGTTCAAGTTCTTCTGTAATAATATTATGTACATGTATATGGTATGTGCATGTGTAGTAGATATGGGCGCATGAGGCATGCACATGTACCAGTATGTTTGTGTATGTGTGTGTGCGTGTGTGTGCCTGTTTGTGTGTGTGTGTGTGTGTGTGTGTGTGTGTGTGTGTGTGTGTGTGTGATGTGTGACGTCATTAACCTATAAATTACCTACGTATTGTGTACTTACCATCTGAATCTGAACTGAATGGTGAGTCTGGATGTGTACATGTGTTGTGATGACCATGGGTACCGATAATAGCTGGCATGTTGTGGCCTGGATGCAGTGACGGTCTGGTCATCTCTGATGGGTTTCCAAGATAGAAGTGATTATGAACGTGCACAGCAGTAGTAGCCTGCTCTTGCCTCAGGACCAGACCATGATGTGTAGATCTTGATCTGGCAGGAAATTTTTGTCCTTGCATTTCATTTCGAATCCAATGATGGTCATTGGACTCGTGAATATGCGAGGGCTGACCCAGATACGAGGTATTCCTTTCCAGGAGTGGTAGGTGTTTAGGTGGTACAGGTTTATTTTTGGGCTGAATGTGAGTATCTGTTGGAGCCATGGCGGCTGGGTGGGCGTGGTCTGACAGTGACTGTCGTTCTGATGTTAGTCCACTTTGTAATGTTTCATAGCCAGCATCTTCAATTGAAGATTCAGTTCCAGTGGCTGGTTTACTCTGTTCATTGTCATCATCCTGAATATTTACATGTGTGCCATGGATTAATTGTATGTTATGGTAACCATGCAGTGGCACACACATGCATGCGCTCGTACGTAGACACATGCAATGTCATAATCAGTTTAGCACGTATGTTTAGGATAATAATTATTATTACATGATCACTATAGCTGCTATATATGCCATGCATGCGTGCATGTGGCTAGGCTAGCTCATAACATATTATTGCAAAAATTTCGTCATATATATAGTATTTATGAATTTTATTATGTACAACTCCCACAATCTTATTTATGGCATGCATACATGGTATGTATAATAATAATAATAATATGGCATGTATAATAATAATAATAATATTCATGATTTGTAAAAGATACGTACAGTAAACTGTATACCATGGCATGATAATTCGATTTCTTGCACTCCCACTCTGCACCAATTAGTGGGAGTATTTTACAATGCAAACAAACATTGCAGGCATTGTATATGAATGCTGAGTCAGCTAGCAGCAACATGATAGTAGTAACTGTTTGTATTATGATTATTATTATAATTAGGCATATTCGGTAAAATGTCATACATAAATCATAAATCATGTATGAATGCAGAGTCAGCTAGCAGCATGCAACATGATAGTAGTAACTGTTTATTATTATGATTATTATCATTAGGCATATTCGGTAAACTTGATGTCATACATAAATCATAAGCAGCATTGAAAACTGTAGCTAATAGACCTTCTTACGCAATGAGTCATGCAACAACCCACATAATCAGCAGGCTTACCGGTGAAACTTGACTCATTTGAACATTGTCAGAGTGCTCAAACTCCATCATACTGACAGCTTTACAAGTAGTTCCAACACCTGAACTGGGTAGTATCCATGCAACTTCATGAGCTTGTTGGTGACGAATAGATGACTCAGTGTATGAGCTGTCTTGTGGTTGACTATTATTGGTAGCCATAATATCATGATCATTAGTACTGCTGGGAGTATTCTGTGACTCTTTGAGATTTATTGTCCTCAATATCCTGGTTGATTTTAATAAATTCGATAATGCACATGCTACTTCAGCATGTACATTGGCTGCAAACTGTTGTGCAACTGTGATGAATTGCTCGATTCTCTCTGGATTCCCCTTCAAAATATTTTTCAAATGGAGCCATTTTTGATCTTTGGATCTTAATTTTTGAATAGTGTGGTATTCTTTTTGTGTTAGCACTTGCCATGTATTGTGTGAGAGGTAGGATATAAACTCCTGTACGTCATAATTCTCAAGAGCTTGACAGGTGGTCCTTAGAAGATTATCATCAAAGGTAATCGGTTTTTGTAAGCTAAAACGCTTAGCCATCTATACTTGACTACAGATTATATATACTATAAGTGATAAACTTGCTAGGTACTTATTCATAGACACAAAATTAACAATGGCCGTTTTGTATTATACGTAGTCATCTAGCTTTCATCTTGCGCGCGCGGGGGAGTCGGACACGCGTAGGAGTTGCACTGCGCATGCTCACTAGCTATATAAGTCTTGCGCAAGGCCGGCCGGCCAATCTCTCCTCCGGATCCCCCACCCCTCACTCTATTGACAGCTTGTTCTAATAAAATTATGTCCATGGTGCTGTCGTTGGAGGCTCCCTTTGAGCAATGAGAGTGGATACACTTCCAAGCTCTGTCCAACTTGTGCCACACCCTCGAGTGTACATGTACGTACATGCCCACTCCCACTAGCTTTGTCTACCGTTAAGATTTGCTTCCTGCATGTAATGGATGGTTAGTTCTATAGAATGCTTGTTGTCAGCAAATAGCTGTAAGTTTAGTATAATGAAGCTTGCAAGGATTTTGACAGCTGCTGTGTTTGTGTGTCCTTGTCAGCAATGGTGATGAGCTGTTGGGTCAACTTGATGATCTCACATTCCTCAGTCGTGTGGGAGCCTAGAGATACAAGGAGAATTTGTATATTGCAATAACTGTCTTAATAGTTAAGGTTATTGTACCTATATAGCTCATCGTTTAACAAACAAGAGGATATGGGGTTAGTGTGGTTTGCCAAATTCTGCTCTCCTTAAATGCGTTAGAAAGTTCTTAATGCTTACATCAGCACCATAAATTATGACTTTTATTATTTCCCATAATTATCAGTGCTCAGAACATCAAGGCTATTACAGTAAAACCTCTCAGAGCGGACAGTCCGAGAAGCGGACACACTCCCTAGAGCGGACAAAGTTCTAGTCACGGATTGAAAATACCATACTTATAGTACATTAGCAACCTCCGAGAAGCGACCACCTCTAAACTCCGGACAGCGGACACTATCTTTGATCCCAAAGCGTTCTTTCAACGTGTTTTTACCTCCAAATAGCGGACACTCCGGAAACCACACCTAGATCTGTAGCAGCTCCTCCCAAAATTTGTTCTAATAAAACGCATTCACTATAACAAAGTCAAAAGTAAATTAAGTAACTTCAGCTACTGAGCGCTCTAGCTTGAGAGCGCGAGTTGTCAAGCTGTCCTTGATGGTTGCTGAAGTTTAACCATAGATAGTAGAATATAGATGCTGTTTAAAGTTTAGTTAATGCCTGTAGTAAGTCCTCAGTTGTCAAAGAAAACTAGACCATGCAGTCCAGATGACTAGTGAGCCTCAGTCATCATCACGGATTACTTGGTGCTCTGAAAAACTGTAACTCAAATCAATACTCTTCATGAGTATTGTAGTTACTCAAATGAAAAGGTTAGAGTATTTTGAGTGGGCGGTACTTTTGCTATCGCTAATTTAATTAGTGAATCATGAAGGGGTGTGTCCAAGATTTCTATATCAAAATATACAATTGAAAATAAAAGTGTTCAGGAGGTGCTGGAGATCATTTTCGTGCAAAAACTAGCGACCGGAAGTTGCCTTCGAACAAGTGACCGGAAATTAGACCACATCAAAGTACTTCAAAGCATTCTTTGGAACCCGCGGACCGCAGGCACTTAAAAAAAAAAAAAAAAAAAGCGAAAAATTACTCCTAAAATACTGTATGGGTGTGTCTTGTGCATGCAATAGGATGGCTGTGTAGTGATATGCATGAAAATGTGCAGCAAATTTGCAGGATGGCTAGCGGAGAGTGTGTGCTAGCTTTGACTTCGAGGCTTGGTGGGCGTGTCCAACCAAGCGTGTGTTGAGTGTGATTGACTTCTGACCTCTGACCTTTGACCCCTCTGCCACCTAGGTGAGCTCAAAGTGAGTCTGTACAGGAAAAATTGAATTTGACAGGGCTGTATAAAGTCCATTTTTCTTCCCTGGTGGAGAGGAGAGAGAGGCAGTGAGGTATGTGAGCTTGTAGGGTGTTTGTGTGTCTTGAATATCATGTTTAGTTTTTGACTGGGTGGGACTCAGTTTTCCTGTTTACCTGTTATGCATTTTGTGAGAGAATGTGGTTGTGAAAAGTGTATACATAGTATAAAAAGCCTTCTACAGACTTGATGAGCAGTTTTTTGCTTTTTCTCAACATACATTTTTTCGTTCATCTGTTGTCTTTCAAGCCGCCTGGTTGTTGTTCCCTGTGAGTGAGTGGCAATGGCAGAAAAATCCATTTTAGAGAGCTACTAAATTTGACCTTTGACCCTTTTGAGCAATAATCAGCCATTTTGAGACCAAATCCTCTCGGCTTTGAGATAGTATCATGAGTTTCTATGAGCCTATGAATATCATTACTGTTTTAGTGTGATCCCCGCCCACTCAAAAACCTCTAACCTTAATAGCTCATATAGCTAGTTAAGTCGATTTCATTAGTCTGGCCACAGCTCTCTCACAAACTTAACCATGATTCTCTGCATATATATTGTAGTAAGAAGTCACATAGAACAGTTTAAAGACAATTAAATCATAATAAGGGTGTATACAAGGCAAATATTAGACAACCTCCGAGAAGAGGACAACCTCCGAAGAAAGGACAAAGGACGCTGTCCCAAAGTGTCCTCTCTTCGGAGGTTTGACTGTATTACTGTACTTACCTCCCCCCCCCCGCAAAAAAAAATAAAATAAAATAAAATAAAATAAAATAAAAAAAAACTCGAAAAACTCGCGAAATATACGTGCCGGGGAAGGCCTGGGAACGAGGCTATAGAGCACAATGTAACTGTGGAAGAATTAAGACTGCGGTTTGTGCATGAAACATGAGGGTGTTGCTCAACAGTTTTTGTGGTGTAGAGATTATTGTGTCACAAGGTGGCATATGGAGGAGCAGTGTCATTCATACGCACAATTGATCTTGATGATTACTAACATGCACTGTACATGTATATACATGCATTTTAGAATGGCATGTTTATTAAGCTACATCCATGCACGTGTGACATAGATTTAGTTTCATCATTTTATCACAAAAAACTTTCATACGTAACATTCACAAAAAAGGGAAAATAGACATTTGCACTGTTATAGCAAGAAAATAAAATAATACAATAACTAAAATTAATAAATCTTGAAAAATATTCTATAGTAGATTATATACATGCTACAAGCTATACACACAAAAAATAATAATAATTATTTATTCTATCAAAAAAAGCCCAAACAAACCTTCCCCTTAAGTTCTACTGACTAGTTTGTTCTGATTTGTCCATGGTGCTGTCGTTGGAGGCTCCCTTTGAGCGATGAGAGTGGATACACTTCCAGGCTCCGTCCAACTTGTGCCACACCCTTGTCTCAGGGATGGTCACGGAGTGGGCCACACCCTCCCTAGATCGAGAGAGAAACACAACATTAATTTTTTGTAAAAGTTTTTGAGATAAAGTGAACACTCCTTAGTAATGATTTGGCCACTATGCTGTGGCTAATACCGTAATTCGGGAAATTTTTCGCAGTTAAACTATTTTTGTAGTCTGCGGTGACTACGAAAATTTTTTGCATATGAAAATTTGACGACTCATTACAGATACATTGTGACGGCGGCAATACTATGAACACGAAAATTTGTTACGCGAATTTTTTTTAACACGCAAATTACGGTATACAAATGTATAGCACAAAAATTTGGCGGATTGGCGGTTTTGGTAAGGACTGCCAATATTAAATCCGCCAAACCATGATTTTTGCACATGCACATATGGAATATGTGTATTGCTGTGTGTGCAAATGCCAAAATAAAATCCGCCAATCATAAAATTTTTGACAATCCGCCAAATTTTATTCCCGCCAATATTTTGTGCTATACGGTATGTTGTTTTATTACCTATTTCCATTCTGTATCATAATATACAAAAGAGTAGTACAACATGTCTAGAGACAAGACAAAACTATCAGAGGCTATGTATTAGTCCACTCAAGTGCAGTTGACTTAGTAATCAACTGAGGGAGTATGAGGTTCAAACTTATGATGTTGTGAAAATAGTGAGCAAGCATCGACAAGTTAAAAAATATTCTTAGCACAACGTCAAAACGAAGGTATACTCAATCAGGTTCTACCTGAAAACACAATAAATTATCTTAGGAGTATGAATTCTTGATTTGTAGAACTTTTGGCCCACATAATAAGAGTATAAATTATTAGTTTGTTACATTTAAGCCGTTACTGACACTATATCCCGATTCTCCCAGTCATGCCAGCTGCATGACTCAGCACATGCTTGATGCGAGTTCTACCTAAAGCGTGTCACAATGGTGCCACCCTGGTCATGGTAATCTTTCTTTAATTTTAATTGAAAGAAAGCACAAAAACCACAAGTATGCTTTGATGTTATCTTTGGTAGCACTCTGATAGTTAACTTAAGAAGAAATCTGTTGATAAGGCAATGTTTTCACTGACTTACTTGTCTATGCTCTGTATAAGTCGGATGAAGGCTATACAGGCGCTGCTTTCACCCAACATGTGCACTTTAGGGGTGATGATGGACTGCTGGATAGCATTCACCGATGCTGGGACTGCAGTGTGTGTGTGTGTGTGTGTGTGTGTGTGTGTGTGTGCAAGCGCTTACAGTGGTCAAAGTAGAACTTGTGGAATTCCATTCCAGAGACAAGCTGGGAACAGGACTCTGGCTCAAAGCAGGTCATGTCCTCTATACACAGCTTACTGCAATGAGAGAAGAAAACATTCAATACTGTAATTGTACAATTAATTGTATATTGTACGTACAATTGTATGTAACACTCTAAAGGGTCAATTGATACTAAACGGCAAACAAACTGAAACCATTGTAATTATCTATACCGTAGATCTTCTAAAAATTCGTCACCTCTTATTATTCGGCACCCTTTACCAGATTTATTGAATTTACCTCTAATTTTTCGGCAAAGGTCGTCATGTGTATATACTAACATATGCAATTGAGCATGCGCACGTGGCACATGCGATGAATAATCTCTAAAAATTCGGCAAAGCTCGAACGTATTTAATTTTTTTGCGCCGAATTTTTAGAAGATTTACGGTATTGCATATACTGTATGCACATTCCTTGCAAGCACATTTTAAACCATATGGTATCAGGGTTGGAGTCTATTTTTTTTTTTTTAAATACAGGCTATCAGCAGTGTGTGCACAGTATAGAAAAAGTATGATAGTTAGTGTGCATTGCTGTGTTCCTACCTGTAGGTTTGATAGTCCTTGTCGGCAATGGAGTTGATGAGCTGTTGGGTCAACTTGATGATCTCATGTTCCTCAGCCGTGTGGGAGCCTAGAGAGAGAGAGAGAGAGAGAGAGAGAGAGAGAGAACATCATTTGTGGGTAAATACAGTAGCTGCTATTGCACTATTTACAGCTGTTAATGCAGAAGCTCATCTTCCAAACCGACTCGAGAATCTCATAGAAAGTTATAGGTGTACGAGCACATGGCTACATTCCTAGACTACAATGTCATGTATGCTATTTGATGTCTACTTTCCATAGAAGTACTTGGACATGACTAGACTAAGCTAGCTACTATCCAGCTCCTTCATTCTACATTAGCACACACACAATGGCTCACCTAGATCTTCCTCCTTGAGGGTTTGCATGGAACTGTCTTGATCTGGCTTAGGAAGGTTTCTTGCTGCCACTGAAGAACACATTCACACAAACACACACAAAATGACACACATATAGACACAGAGAGAGGTTAAGAGGTTTAAATGTATGTGATTGTTCCTGACAGTGATGTAAAATGATCAATGTACCACGTAGTAATAAGATTAACACTAATCAATACACCATTCCTGTATGACAGCTACTCATCTATAGTACTCTGAATTTCTCAATGAAGTACAAACTATAGCAGTATATACTAACACTAGTTTCAACCCTAGGTTTCTTTTTCAAAAGAACACCCCCTTTCAAAGTGAGTAGCACTAGTGAGAGAGCCTGGACAAGTAGTTACAAAAGCTTGGGAATGAGGCTCAATCACTATTAATTTTATACAGTACATGTTTATGACTGTATATGTTGGAAAACTTATGTGCAATGTGCACTATACTGTAACTTACAGAAGAGTGATGATTTCTTTGTCACAAAGAGTGCTGTCTTCACGGCTGCCTTTAGCTTCCTACGAGCGTTGAACTTCTTCATCACAGTGATGGTCTCTTGACGATGGACCACAGAGGCCACACTCTCACGTTTCTAATTATAAGAAAAGAAAATTTTACTATTCATAGTGTTCTAATTATAGGAATTAACAAGAAAAGTAAATTCAAAGAAAAATGTCAATGCATTTCAGAGCAAACTAATTCCGTTTTGTCAAACATTTTTCTTACATATCAAGCTCTAATTAAAGGATTGGATTGAGAAATTTTGAAATGTAACAAAACTTAAGAAAATTTTAAGGTTTATAGTTATTCCAGGACCATATTTGTATGCAAGCTCAAGACCCCAGCGTAAATCTTTACAGCACACAGGAAGATCGAGGGAGAGTGCAGGAGGAGCAGGCTTACTTTGATCCAGGGGTGCTTCAGTGCTTGTTCAGCCGTCATGCGTTTGTCCATGTCCAATGTGAGCATTTTGTCGATGAGCTCTTTAGCTGCTGGCGTCACCGAGTCCCACTCTGGACTAGGGTACTGGNGAGAGAGAGAGAGAGAGAGAGAGAGAGAGAGAGAGAGAGAGAGAGAGAGAGAGAGAGAGAGAGATCATCAGTGAAATTATTCCCATACCAAATCCAGTTCCAGCCTAGTATGGGAAAGGCATAAAATAGACTGCGAAAATTAGACAACTTTGAATAACAATAAGTGCTAAACCAGCAGTTGGAAATTCTTTACTCTGTTCTGTTTTTTCGGTCTCATCATACACCAACTTACATCGTACTTGGCCTTCTTAATGAGCTGGAACATCCTCTGTTGATCATCGTCCCAGAAGGGGGGATAGCCGACCAGGAGGATGTAGAGAACCACGCCACACGCCCACAGGTCAACGGGGTTAGCGTAGGGCTCTTTTCTGAGCACCTCAGGGGAGAGATAACCAGGAGTGCCGGCAAAACCTGTACAGGATAAAGGATATGGGTCATCAATGGTAACGATGCATATCATAATTAAAGTCCATCTGGTTTGAGAATGCCGGCAGAAAAAATCGAATAATATCCAACCGATTTCAAAATTTCAAGCACCATTGGAAAGTGCTCGTTCTCTCCATTCTTTTGATTGCTTTTCCAGCTTTCTACACCTTACCAGTCAAAAGTTAGCTATTTTGTCCCATAGGAAAAGTATGATATGAATCTCATTATTTCACTTCTGGCGGCATTCTCAAACCAGATGGACTTTAGCGTAACTCCTCAAAATTTACTGTTTATTATAAAGTTGTATTTTTTTGAGATATAATTATTTGAAGAATTACATGTAGTATAGGACACACAAGCATCAATGCTGACTCAGCACATACAGAACGTGAGTGCCAATTCAGAGACTAATTGCATTCCAATCATGTGACTGCAATAGTTTGCTATTAGAGTTGATCACATGCACCTAGTGTGGTATTCTCTCTGGTACACATGTTCTAGGTTAATGAGCTTGTGATTTTGACAATCTTTACCAGTCAGTAGCAGCAAAACTAAAATGCAAAGTCGATCGAAACGACAAAATGCAAAATGCAAAGGAAAAAAAAAATTTGCGCTGCAAATTTCCCGATCTCAGTCAGTAGCAGAAAAACTAAAATGCAAAATCGATCGAAAAGACAAAAAGCAAAAAAAAAAAAAATTGTGCTGCAAATTTCCCGATCTCTAATAGCTCATGGTAAACTCACCATAGTAATGTTTGCCATCCATAGCTTCCACAGCCAGACCAAAGTCAGCCAGTTTGACAGACGCTCCTTTACGCTTGCTAGAGAGAAGGAGATTCTCAGGCTGGAGTGAGAGGGAGGGGGGTAAGTAGATAAAAGAACAGTAATACAGTAGTCATCATAGAGCAGATGCTTCTTGTTCACCAACACAGTAGGCAAACAAGAACAATCTACTGTAAAACAATACCCAACCTCACCTACAAATGATACTATACAGTATAATAGTAATTATAATCAAGACAATGATTGTGAATAACTTATAAATGGATACAAACCACTATCTTATCACTAAAGTCCATCTGGTTTGAGAATGCCACCGGAAGTGAAATAATAAGATTCATGCAATACTTTTCATATGGGGCAAAATAGCTAGCTTATGATTGGTAAAGCGTAGGAAGCTGGGAAAGCAACCAAAAGTCTAGTGGTGCTTGAAATTTTGAAATCGGTTGGATACCGTATAGCCGGAAAATTTGGGGGGGAATTAAATTTGGCGGATTGGCGGATGAGACTTAGTAGCGCCAAATTAAAATCCGCCAATATTTAGTGCGTGTGCGTATACGTATATACGTACGTATGCATATTGTGCACGTGATCGGCTCGCTCCGCCAAATTAAAATCCGCCAAATTCAAAGTTTACTCAATCCGCCAAATTTAATTCTCGCCAAATTTTCCGGCTATACGGTAGTTAGAAAGTTATTCAATTTTTTCTACTGGCATTCATAAACCAGATGGACTTTAGTAATACTGTATGATGTGTTATCCCTTCACAAATTTGACTTAAAGAAACTGATAAATTGAAGTCTGAAATGATATTCAATACTGCAAAGATTAGGACTGGGTGTCCTTCATTATCAGTATCCCTAGGCCAGAGTGTTTCATAAAACACACCAAGTCCTTCTAAATCAATGACCCTTTCCAAATTTAGCAGTTTGGCCAGTCAATCGACACGGAGATGAACTAGAAACTAACCAAACACATATACCTTTATATCTCTGTGTATGATGCCCATCTTGTGGCAGAAGAGCAGTCCCTCCAGGATCTGTTGGATGCAGTGAGAGGCGTCCTTCTCGCTGTAGAACTCCCGGGCTACGATGTCATCGAATAACTCCCCTCCAGTGATGAGGTCAAAGATCATGTAGCGGACGTGGTCCTCTTGGAAGACGTGGTGGAGTTGAACTGTTGGTGAGGGTGTGTGGGGTGTGAGGGTGTGAGGAAGCGAGGATGTGTGAGGTGTGAGGATGTGAGGGTATGTGGGTGTGAGGTGTGAGAATGTGAGGGTGTGTGAGGTGTGAGGGTGTGAGGATGTGAGGATGTGAGGGTGTGAAGGTATGAGAGTATGTGAATGTGAGGTTTGAGTACTCAATATGAACATGGCTAGTAATTTACCCATATTTGTGTATTATGTATCTGTACAAACTAAGCCTCTACCCAACCAGTGAAAGTACACACACACACACACACACACACACACACACACACACAGCTCCCTTGGGAAATGACAGCAATGTACACAGACATCAATGGAATGAGAAACATCTGTTAGCACTTATCCAACAGAGAACACAACACAACATCACTTAATACACAAAGGTGGGTAAGTAGGTTTATACTAGTTTCATTTCCACACTCCTCCAAGTGAATTATTTTTGGAGGAAATACTCGTGAAGGAGGAGCCTGGGCACGAGGCTGGGTTTGTACCAAAATCATTTTATAAATTATGTAGCAGAAGATTTTGTTTCTTAAACAAAACTTCACTCCAATTTTTTTATAAATGTTTTGGGCCTTTAATGCAGTTAATAATCTGTCAAAAAAAAGTCTTTAAGCAACTTTGAAATTTCTACTTGGTTTTTCTTGGTTCTTAAGGTGATAAACACTGTACTGCGTCTATGGGACATTCGACACATTCCTACATTATGTCCTACTGTACATATGATAGTCTGTATGAATACTGTATGTATACACGATTGCTTTAAGATTCTTACCAATGTTGTCATGCTTAAGCATTCGACAGATACGAGCTTCTCGTTCCAACTTCTGGAGATCTGTTGAGAGTAACACAAGCACACATATTACTGCACAGTACAATTATAGCAAATCATAGTACAATAGTGAAGCTGATTGTCAAGAGAAGGATTCAATCAAAGAAAAATTCCGGGACTCAACTGGGAATCAAATTTACAAACCCTCAATTAGCAGTTGTGTACTTTACTCATGTACATGTACAGTAGATATACACCCTCTGTGCTAATACCCATGGCACTCAGTGGCACTGTAAGAGTGCCTAAACTAGAAAGATTACAGTGAAACCTCCAAACAAAGGACTCTTTAATTTGGGGACAGCTTGCTTGTCCTTTGTAGAGAGGTTGCCATCTTCTCGGAGGTTCTGTTTGTATTACTATGTATAACATGTAACAGAGAATTGAAAATCTTGGGAACCAAGAATTGTCCTTTGTCGAGAGGTTGACAATATAGTGTCTCTATCTCAGAGGGTCCACTATCGGAGGTTCTACTGTATTGGTACAATTTCCAACTAAATCCTTGGGCAAATATAGTGCTTCCGAAGTACTATTATTTATGCTGGGATCAACTTTTTCCCCTCCTTAAAATTTCCTCAACAAAAGAGTTCCTTTCCTGAAGTTAGATAATAGATGAGGGATGCCTTAACTATTGCACGGTTCTTCCCAAAGCTGGTCAGAGTGGTGCCTCATCACTCTGGTCGTGACTTTGATGTGGTTATTTTTTTAAAAACCTATGCAAAATGCTTCGATGCTTTCTCTGTCACCACTCTGGATCTAAGCAGTCGAAGGAATTAAATACAGTTGGTTTGGTGTGATATAACATGTGGTTTGGGAAATAGGATTGATTAAGTTATTGTGGGGAGAACCTTGTACTTATTACTGTATGTATACCTCTGGCAGTGAGTCGTCTGGTGTTGATGATCTTAGCTGCAAAGTCTTGTTTGTCATTCTTCCTCACAGCTCTCTTCACGATACTGAAGGCTCCCCTGTGTTTGTGTGTGTGTGTGTGTGTGTGTGTGTGTGTGTGTGTGTGTGTGTGTGTGTGTGTGTGTGTGTGTGTGTGTGNGTGTGTGACTGACTATAACAATATATTCTCTTTGTAGGTAAAATAACAAAAAACAAACAAAAATAAACACAAACAAACAAAAAACAAAAACAAAAACAACAATCAAGGCCATACAAGTACACCATCCTCCCATGGTTTTACTAATACTCTGAAGAAACACTATCTATACACATAGTACACACAATGGTCATAAATATATCTCCTACTTCCTTCTCAAGAACAATCAACCTCAGCATCAGAGGAAGCCATGAGTACCACTACAGACTACCACCACCACAACACCCCTATGCACATCGACACATCATTGGAAAAAAAAACACACAAAAAACTTAAGATCTAGCCGAGATTCAAGCTGAGATCTTTCTAACTCCAATCGAAAGTCTTTACCACTGAGATACTTGAGCTCTCAGGCATGATATAATAGCAGCATAGCGACACTAGTCGACTTCCAAACAGGATCTCAATGCCTACATGCAATGATATGCAATGGTCAGCAGGCCTGTACATGTACATTGTAGGAGTAGAGCTATAAACAAACAATGGACCTGGAGTTATTGTAAACACACATAACATGATGTAGGGGTGAAGTAAACCAAAGATGGAAGAGCAGCTATGGAAGGAACTTCAAGGAAGGTCACATGTATATATCTCAACTTCAAGTTTTAACCTTTGTGCAGTACAAGCAAACTATGAACACACATGTACACACATGTACACACACATAACGCTAGTTTAGAGCACACGCTCCTACTTCTACAGTTCCCTCGCAAACATATGAACGTCACATAAAGAAGTTCATTAACTGCTACGATAATATCCAAACTCCTCCTTTGAAAATGTAAAAAAAAATTAAAATACAATGAAATTACCTTCAGT
This sequence comes from Tethya wilhelma, assembly GCA_964030475.1. Lineage (NCBI taxonomy): Eukaryota > Metazoa > Porifera > Demospongiae > Tethyida > Tethyidae > Tethya > Tethya wilhelma. The sequence continues at coordinate 2,846,878 of CAXIPT010000002.1, forward strand.
TCATGGTTAGTACCTACAGTAGCAATGAGCCTGACATCAATCAATTCATTGATTCAAAGTAACCATTGAGCTCTTCGTCTAAACTTGCCAAAAGAAATTTTCGTAGTTTTAAATTTCGTATACACAGCTCGCGCTTGTATAAAGTAAATGCGGAAGTTAAATTTTCGCAGTTTTAATTTTTGTATATTCGAACCACATACGAAATATACGAAAATTTCCTGCTATACGGTATGAACTAAGGACTTTTTGTAGTTCATATTTCAAGTACAGTATAACTGATCCTATGTGCATGCATATTATCAGAGCAGATAATGAACTTTTTTTTTTTGACGTTCATACAACCAGTGCACAAATAGACACGAGCTATGGAGCAACAATCCAGGGCCTAGTCTAGTCTAGCGTGACTATGTACCATAACAGGAAGGAGGGTCTGGGATCGCTAAACTATCCAGGGGCTTAGTTCTATAATCAATCTAATAAGATTGGACAAATTAGAGGGACGATCCCACCTGGATACTAGTACCACTGGCAATAACAAACAGAGAAAGGGCACAAGTCCCTTCCAAACAAAATAACTCAATACAAGAGTATACGCATACACACAGGCAGATCAGCGACGATCCATGAAAATAGCAAAATTTATACTCCTCGAAAATTTCTAGCTATACGGTATGTATGTACATCATTATGTACTAGGAGTACATTGTGCAAAATAGTGCCTCGCACTAGCTCTGCATTCACCACTTGCAATTGTACACAGTATTGATGTGATGATGATGCTGATATGCTTACATACAGGCAGACATGGTACCGTATAGTGGGAAATTTTCGTATTTTTCGTATGCTGTTCGAATATACTAAAATTAAAACTGCGAAAATTTAACTTCTGCATTTACTTTATACGAGCTCGCGCCGCGTATACAAAATTTAAAACTACAAAAAAAAATTCCGGCGTGTTTTTAACGATTTATACGAATTTTTGAACCAACGAAAATTTCCCGCTGTATGGTATACAAGTATGTCTATCATTTTATGCGATATACAGCAATATCAGTGCAGTGAGCACTACATAAAGATCTTCTCATTGTACAACTAAAAAACAGAGTATTGAGTTCTTTAATAGAATGGAACAAGATGATTGAATAGTATTTGTATTCGTAGTGATACAACTTGAGAGATAATGACACGTTGTATGCGTCTGATTAAGATGTAGAGGAAACAATTAAGGAGTGAAAGTTGCAACACACCACACGATTAAAAAACAGATGTGAAATACATGAATGTGTGTGTGTGAGTGTGTGTGTGTGCTTGTTCGTTTGCCATTGCATGGCAACCAAGGTTTTTGTAGGCTAATTGCCGGTTAATTACTGGATGGGTGGAGGTGTCAATAGAGAGTAGCTAGGGTCACAGGGGGTCAATGACAAACAAAATAGTTGCCTGCCCTTAAGTGTGTAACACTCGACCAAGCATTGAGTGCCCCCCTACTTAAGGGTCATTCAACTATAATTGTGTGTGTGTGTCATGTGTATGTGCAACTACCATAAACCTGTAAAACTTGATTTGAGAGAAAGGAAACAAAATGTGATTTTAACACGTACTGTACTACCCAACATATGGAGATATCACTTACTAAAAAAAATTACACTCTATCTACGTACGGTATACTGAGTGTGGATATTCGCATGAATTGACTTAGTACATTTTGACAAGTTGATACAAATGTGTAACTGTGTACTTTGAGAGCGTTTGAAAAAATACTTTAAGAAGGAAAATTACACAACAAACAAAAAATCAACTTTGGTAAAGGAAAGGGGTGAAATTCTCCACACACTAGACACATGTGCACACACACACACGCACACACACACACNTCCACACACACACACACACACACACACACACACACACACACACACACACACACACACACACACACACACACACACACACAAACACACTATAGTGAAGCGAGAAAATCATGAAGTGCACATTTCACCCAAGCAGGAAAGGCAAGCATGATGCGTTGGCTTGTACAGTACATGAGTCAAGGATAAGGGGCTTCTTGATTTCATAACCAAGGAAGGATCAAGACCCATGCACAGTCACTTGAGTGAGGCTTGGTCAGGCTGTGTGTATCCTAGGTGCGAGGCTTCCCATTTACATTGCACTCTTTCAAGTTTGTCTGAGTGTACAAGTTTTCTCAAACCCATGGTCAGGACAATTTCAAGTTAATATATGATTACTTCTTTGCCCTACTCAAGATTTGACAAGATAGTTTAATTGGACAATATAACTTTAATCTAATTGACTATACAAACCAGACTCCATGGTCTATTGAAGGAAAACATGAACAGTTCCATGATGTGAAAGCATTACTCAAGGCAACTATATACTCATGGAGTAATGTATTCACAATTGACAAGGGGCTCTGCTTAATTTCCCTTCATGTACCTCAACATAATGGCCACCTACATTAATCCCATTAGATTAATTGAGGACTCTAGTTGCTCTGGAAGCCCTTAAGGCTTTTCTTCTACTCCTTAAAAAATGGTTATTTTGGAAGAGTTCTAAGGCTCTTGTACTTGATGCTTTTTCTGTAGATGGGAGAGTAGATCTGTACAGGACAATGTACATTTACATACAGCCATTAGGATGTTGATGTGTGTGTGGGCATTTAGGTGCCACATCTATACAAAAATATTGTACACTGTACATCGCTTGAGTGAGTTAAGTGGGTGCATGTGTGTGTGCTTGTGTGTGTGTGTGTGTGTGTGTGTGTGTGATTGATTTATCTCTTGAATCATATTCACAGGCCATTGTTTGTCTGTCACTACTCACCTTGATATAACATTGCTACATCACTCGACCCGATCAAATAAGTCTAATCATCACACTCATAAACTTAATCATAATCATTAATGTCACACACAAACACACACACACACACAATAGAAAATACTATGAAGATTTTTACGTCAAATACCATTATACTGGTCGCCCATTCAAAATACATTTTGTTGATCATTGGCAAATAAAATCAAACAAAATATTTCACTTATATATAGATAGGCCGTGACATAGACTTACAACTGTAAAAAAAAAACAAAAAAAAAAACAAAACAAAAAACAACAACAACAAAAAAACAAACTATTTTACCAAAGTTATTATCTGGTTTGAAAGTTAGCTAGCTATAACAATGGGTCTATATGGGCCTATAGCTGCTCTAATGCTCATGAGTTAAACAGCTCAGTGGAATTCGAAAGACATGGGGTCCAGGCTAGATCTCAAGATTGACTTTCTTCGTTTGTTGATTCTCCATGTACAATACATGTCGGCCAAGTACAACTAGAGTACTCAACTTTGTAGCAAAGACCCTTCTCAAATAACACACTACAATTGAACTACAGTGTACATGTTGCAACAAGCTCCCCTCTTCATTTGTTACTCAAATTACAAGAAAACGCTTCACAGTTTCAAAAACATTTATACACACAATTCTTGTTTCAAGAAACAAACCGGCCTCTGATTATTTTTCCCCAATGTATGCAACAATGTACCTCTCGACAGTTTTTGTTTAAAAGCAAAACCTTCCCAGTTTTAAGGTCACACCTCCAAAATGTCATTTTTATAGTAAGTAAAACTGTTTATAAGTTTGCAAGTTCAACTTTCCTGGAATTTTTTTTCTTTTTACAAAATCAATACATCCAGGACATGTATAGTTCTAAACAGGATGGACATAACTGTTCCCTTTCTTACACTAGTCTACGTTGATAGCAGCTCAACATTTCTAGAGCAGCTGCGATCATAGGCACAGTCATACGTACTAGCATATCCAGGGCTAGGGTGAGTGTGTCAAGCTATGCAGAACACTACACTATACTATACCGTATACAGATTAATTTTCGAGGTTACTTAATTTTCGCGGATTGCGCTATTGCAGATTTTCGTTGAATAAGTTTCACGGATTGATATCATTTGTGTGCGCATGCATATGAGCACGCAATTTTTCGCTGAATAATTTTCACGGATAACGTTCGATCCTGCGAAAACTGCGAAAGTTAAGTACCACGAAAATTAAGCGGTATACGGTATCAAGGTTCAATAATCTTGGAGCTTAAAACATCAAACAGGAATCAAAAAAATCAATGCAGTTATTCTAATTAAACAATTAACATTGCAAAAGAAAAATAAATCATTATTTTGAGTGCCGTATATACATAACGTACATGTTTTGTGTGTGTAACAAAGACCCCACTCAAAGGTATAAATTGAATAAAGCCCACGCGTTTCCACGCTTCTGTTTTTAAAATGGCCAAATATTTACACGTAAAGGCACACATAATTGACACCCTACAACTACGCATTTGTACTTTCGTGGCCCCTTATGTGGAGAATGGAACTAAAGTGAGCAAAGTTTTTTTTCTTCCTTTTTTCTTTTTTGAATTCCAATGTCAGTTTACAAAACAAAGCAGAGGCCAATCAAAAAGAAAACGAAAAAAAGGTAACATCTTTTTTCTGTTTGTTTTTTTCCTTACTCCATTTGGAATGTTTGAATTGAATTGAAAACATGCTGTAAATTAGAGTTGGCAAAACACCTCAGTTTTTGATCACAAGATGGGACATCAAAATCAGGAAGAAATGTATACTGAACATATGCACACATTTCAGCTTAATGGCTCTTCCAATTAAGACATGGTCCAATAAATGCAGTACAAAATTCAACATGCTACACAAACACTTAGTACCTATCTGTGGTCAACTGTTTTCCTGTTTCAAGCATAAACAAGCTTTATTAGCTAAGGGTAAGCAACTTATATAGCGTGTGCATGTTCTCTAGACTGAACCTTTAAACCAAACACGCCCTTGTATAGGGAATTTAGTGTGCAAACAACAAGACATACAGTAGGGCTCATATAAAAACAAAATGCCTAAACGCAAATTATTTCAGGCACAAACTTACTTTCCTAGCTCTTCCTTGACCTCAAATTGTTGCGTGAAAGATTCTTTATGGTCTGCCATGGCGTCTTTTGCTGCTACCTTTCTTGAATGCACACAAGAAGCTTCTACTTCACTTCTTTATCAACATCTGCCCACTGCACAACTCAGGATATGGGCGGGACTTATGGTTCACGTGACATTTACACTCGCTCACGCGAGTTTCCGTTCCGCCCCACATCATCTGCCACACCCGCTGATTTGCGCCCTGTGGACTTTGCAAGTTCTTCCCTCTTCTTTTCTTGCTCTGCTCTCTGACAAGAAACGGTCATGGCTTATCCAGGCGGCGGCTATCCTCCACCAGGAGGCGGTTACCCACCTGCCGGAGGCGCTGTAAGTACATACTTATAGAAAGAACCGTATGTTCTAGAGGTTGTTAGAAAAAATAGGCTTTGGAATGTTTTTCTCAAGGGGTGTGATTAGTGTTTGATATGAATATATGCGATTTGACTAATCTGTGAAAGGCTCTACGCTTGACTTGATATTGTATAGCAAACACAGCTGGTTTGGTAAATTTATGATACATGTATAAGCTTGTTGATAGGTTTATACAAATTTTATTATGCATACATGGTAGCCCTGGTCACACTTACCCACTTGAAAAGCTGCCTATGTTTATACACACTAAACTTATGCTACGAATGTTTGGGTTTTGGTAAAGTTGTTTTTTTTTTCTGGAACTGTATGTAGTGATGTGTGTTTTAGATGGAGGAAACTGGTACAAGCAAATATATACACATGTGTACAATAGTTTACACACACAGCTCTTCTCAGTTCCCATAATATGATTTTCTCTCCTTATACACACAATGTTGACCGTTTAACGGCTGCTCGTTTTGTAAAGCTGTTCTACTTGAAAACAAATATTATTTTTCTGTTAGTTTTGTGCGTAGCCAAATCAGTTGCTGTTATCAGCAAAGAGCTTTTTGAAATCTTTCAATCATGTGTTCTCCAATGATACTGTATATCGTATGTCAGTGGAGGAGGGTTGATATGCTTTCGACACACTAAATCACGCAAAACATATCAGTGTAGCTATCCTGTTCTAAGTCAACTATACTAGCTACAGTATACAAAGAAAAGAATTGTATAGAAAGTCATTCATGTACATGCATCCATACATGTAGCTATATACATGTATGGATTGTTATCATACATGTGTACGATGATGTAATTGTGATTTTGCATCATTTACTCGCTAATTCCAGGGTTATCCTCCTACCACTGGTGGATACCCTCCTACTACTGGCCCAGGCTATCCTCCCCCCGCTGGTTTCCCCCCTGCAGGGGGTGCTGGCTTCCCCCCAGCAGGGGGAGCTGGATACCCACCACCACCGGGACCCGGCTTCGGAGGCCCTCCCCCCGGACCTGGATTCACAGGTCCCCCTCAGCCTCCCCAACAGAGCTACGGAGCCCCCGTAGCGGGATATGGTGCACCCCCGTCTGGCTACCCCCAACAGCCTCCAGCTGCAGGTAATATAATATACCGTATGGTTCTGAATATTCGTGGTACAATATTTTTGTAAATTTCGTTATTTGACCGTCTATCACGAAAATTTTCTCCACAAAAATTTAGAATACTGTATATTGGCAAAATACTGTAATTTCAGAGATCGTGATTCTCACAAAAACAGTGAAGACGGACTTTTCACGAACTTTTTGTGGCGCGAAAAATTGGAGCTACACAATACTGTACATTGGAGCATTTTATAAATCGTGACAACTTTGCTGCTGGAAAGTTTCGCTTGCTTAATTTTTGAGTGTTGAATTTTCGCCACTCACACCGTAACTAGTGGTGAACATTTTTCAATGTGGAATAACACTGTACATATGTATGTGCACATGTACATCAGTCAACTGTGTATTTGTAATTTGTGAGTTCTACAGTCTATTTGCATTCATAAAACATGCATTTTACTTTGTTTGGTGCTTATATAGTGACACAGTTCCTTTAAAGGAACTGTGTCACTATATAAGCACTGTTTTGTTACTAAAAATAAAATGTGTGACATTTTATGATGTTCTATGACCGTTTGTGACGTTTTTTGTTTTGTTTCTTGCGCGATCTGGGTACCACGCCCGGGTATTAGCCCCGTGTACGTACGTATATTGCGCATTTGTCAACAAAAAACATCACAAAACGTCACGCATTTTATTTTTGGTAACAAAACAGTGCTTATATAGTGACACAGTTCCTTTAAGGTAGTATCTCAAGTGTTGTGCTTACTATGAAACGATCAAGCAGGAACTTATGAGCATTACAGAGTTCATGGTACAAGTGAACTTTATTCAAGTCATGCAATATGAAAAAAGATCTACATTGTATCAAGAGTACCTGTTGTGATGCGTTTCATTGTGTGATTTGTGTAGAAGCTTTACGTACGTACATAGCTGGTCATATTAGACTTCCAGGTTCAGTGTATCGTAACACTGTATATACATGAAATGATATGTATTTGTGTACTCTCTCTCGATCTCACATGTACACTGTAGGTTTTGGTGGACCTAGTGGATATCCCCAGCAACCCCCTCCTGCTGCTGGGGGGTACCCTCAGCAACCCCCTCCAGCTGCCGGGGGGTATCCTCAACAACCCCCTCCAGCTGCTGGAGGATATCCTCAACAAGGGTACCCGCAACAACCCCCTGCCACTGGGGGGTACCCTCAGCAACCCCCAGCAGGGGGCTACCCACAGCAACAACCCCCAGCGACTGGTGGATATCCTCAGCACCCCCCTGCTGCTGGTCTGTGAACAATAATTTTACCATTTTAAATTTGTATCCCTCATATGTGATGATAAAAAAATAATTTTATAAAAAATCATGATACTTCTTAACAAGCATCTTTGTTAAAAATATTGTACTGTGCCACCTTTTTTCATGAGTGATTTTTTTGATAATGTACATGGTTTGAATCGTGCCGTATAGCGGGAAACTTTAGATGGGAAGAACATTCGTGAAATATATGAATTACACAGGAAAAAAAAAAGCTTTTTTGCTGACTATAGCTTCAGTTTACTCAGGTGTGGATACTCTGTTCTGTGAATTTGAGCAGAACCGCGAAATCCTTAAAAGTTCCCTGCTGTACGGTAGTTCATTCAATTGTCAAAACCTCCATTTTGTTGTTGTTTTATTCCTTTTTGTAACTATATAATATTAAATTTTTTACAAAGCTCATTGATGATGGTGTGTTTAACAGGTCACCAGGCCCCTCCCACACAGAAGCCTCCAGCAGCCTCTACTGCACCTAAGACTGACAAGGTACTGTAACTAACTGTGATACAATGGTCTACGTATATGCTCTATTATATAGCCAATTTTTTTCTGGACTAACACCTTTACAGCCTTTTTAGATCATGTTTTGGAAGGATAGTTCCATAATTTTTGCAGTCTGAATTTCCAAGATTCTGCTTGAAATACTGTATAGCGGGAAATTTTCGTGGGGGAAAATTTTTGTGTTTTCGTCAATTCGCGGGGGAAATTTTCGGGGATTGTGTCTCAACATTACGTGACGACCTAGTACCTTACAAATTTCGTGGGGAAAATTTTCGCGGAAAGCTGCCAAACTGCGAAATTCGCAAAAATTTTCCCCCATGAAAATTTCCCGCTATACGGTAATGTACATTGTGAATATATTAGTATTGCATTGTCTCAAGTTGCTTCTCTTCTCTCTCTCTCCTAGGTGACATCCCAGATGGCCCAGATGACTGTCAATGAGGAGATGGGTCACGGGACCATCAAGGCTCCCGCCACTCACGACCCTGAGCAAGATGCCACTGTGTTGCGCAAGGCAATGAAGGGATTGGGTGAGTGAGTGAGTGAGTGTGTGAGTGTGTGTGTGTGTGTGTGTGTGTGTGTGTGTGTGTGTGTGTGTGTGTGTGTGTATGTATTAATGATATTCACGAGAGAATCAAATGTCGTATACTGTACATTGAATTTGAGTGTATATGAAACATTCCAAGCATGTACATAAGTGTACATATGTCATGTCCATATAAAGTACAAACTTGGGTATTATACAACTACAGCACTGTATTTCAACCATCAAGCTAACAATCTTCAAATCAAATTCGATATCAGTCAATTGTACACACACACACACACACACACACACACACACACACTCTCCAGGTACCGATGAGCAAACCATCATCAACCTGCTGGTGACAAGGACCAATGTACAAAGACAGGCCATCAGGTCCAGGTTCAAACTGATGTATGGCAAGGTACGTGCTAGGCTTTACATTGACTCATCTTCACACATACAGAATCTGATTAATGAGCTCAAATCAGAGCCGATTGGTATACATACTGTAGCTAGAAATCTTCAAGGAATGATGTTTTCGTGGAAAGGCCATTGCAAAACTTTTGCAATTTTATTTCCGAGGATTAAGCAGCTCTGCCTCAAAGATTTCAATATGATGCTAAATTTTTTGTGGGTAAAAAATTTTGCAGATCCCTGACAATCTTCCAAAATAGCGAAATTTATATCCCTTGAAAATTTCTAGCTTTATGGTACATGGTAGGCATGCACACTTTGGTGCATGATGGAGTAAAAGGTCTTCATGTAGGTATCAGTACATGTACGCAAGCTACAAGTGAAAACTTATAATTTTAGAAAATTTACGCACACACACACAGGACCTCATCAATGAGCTCAAATCGGAGCTGAGTGGCAACCTGGAAGGTCTTATCCTGGCCCTGATGGAGCCCAAGGCACTCTACGACGCCAAGAGCATGCGTCGGGCCATGAGGGGAGCGGGAACAGATGAGGAGTGTCTCATCGAGATCCTCTGCACCCGCACCAACAAGGAGATCCAGGAGATCAAGGCTGCTTACACTGAACGTAAGTTGGTTTTACTGTATAGCGGATAATTTTGGTGAGAAATAAATTTCGTGAATTGGCGAATTATTCTTCAAATAAAAATCGTCAAACATTTTTATACTCAGCTGTGCCCATATAGACAATCCAGCATGCGGAAATAGATCGCCAAATTTATAATGGCCAAAAATGGGAATTGGCTAAATTTTATGTCCGCCAAATTTACCGGCTATATCCTAGCTGTATGTTGCTGTATCTATGGATGCCTAAACTAACTGTTTATGTATATTGTCTAGCTACTTATTGAAACTGAAAACTGAAACTTAATTTTTGTAGGATAAACATAATAAAAGGAGGAAGAACTAAACAGTTGTGGTGTGTGTCACGATCACACAATGTAGTAGATGGATAGATATACACATGAAAGTTTAAAATCTCGAGATCTAGCTGGGATTCGAACTTAAAGGAACTGTGTCACTATATAAGCGGTGTTTTGTTACTAAAATTAAAATGTGTGACATTTTATGATGTTCTATGACCGTTTGTGACGTTTTTTGTTTTGTTTCTTGTGCGATCTGGGTACCACGCCCGGGTATTAGCCCCGTGTATGTACGTATATTGCACATTTGTCAACAAAAAATGTCACAAAACGTCACGCATTTTATTTTTGGTAACAAAACAGTGTTTATATAGTGACACAGTTCCTTTAAGTCTTTTAAATTCTAGTCAAATACTCTTACCGATAGAGCTACTAGCTAGAACCCCTATACTACTATTCATAGACAACACTAGTTGACTTCCAAACATGTACACTTTTTTTTTTTGTTAAATGTGCTTATGTATGTCTCAAAGGTGCAAAATTGCTTCACCTTTAAAAAAACAACTACTATGTTACACATGAAATAATATCATATTGGCAAAAGTACTACTTGCGAGTTTATATTGTATGTGTATTGTATATCTCACTGCTACACCACGTACAGTATGATCAAGCAACTCTGTTGTACTGAGAGTTTTTCAGTTCCATCTTCTAGACCATACGATTTAGGCATATACTACTGTTGCACACAAAATATCTTAAAGTTTGTTGTTATATTTGTCTGTCTTAAGCTCTGTGTGTTTATGTCTGGATATCACGATCATTTTCAGACTACAAGCGTAACCTTGAGAAGGATGTTGTGAGTGAGACCAGTGGACACTTCAAGAGGCTTCTCGTCTCTATGTGTCAGGTAAGGGGAGGGGAGGGGAAGACCCTTCAATTACGAAGAATTTAATGCCATATTTTGAGAGATTTTTTTGTTGAAGATATTTCAAACATAATTATATCAAAATTTCAAGCATTTAAATTTCAAACAATATAATATTCATGACATGTACATGTATGAAAGTTCCCCAACATGATTTGTAGCAAGAGCTTCCCCCAACATAAATATTCATCTCACTCATCCTCTAACTAACTACCCAGGGTGCTCGTGAAGAGAACACAGCTGTGGACATGGCCAAGGCGACTCGTGAGGCTCAGGAGCTCTACCAGGCGGGGGAGAAGAAGTGGGGAACAGACGAAAGCAAGTTCAACCAGATTATCGCCGTGCGCAGCTTCCCCCAGCTGAGAGCCACCTTCGATGAGTATGTCAAGGTGAGGAGATTTGATCATTGTGCTCAATATTGTCTTGAATTCCAAAACTTGAAGCAGCTAGCTTGGGCTCTCCCCAGAATGACTTGGTAGAAAGTATTCTGTGGCATAATATTGATAACCACGTCAACCTTTGAAAGTACATCAATTTTAGTAAGACCAGAGTGGTGTCACAACTGTGACAAGCTTGAGCCAAGGGAGAATCATGTTGAAATATTCTTGCAATTTTGACAGGAACATTACCCTTTACTTCCTCTATCATGACATAATGTACAACTAGTAACTTGAATCTAATAACTTATTTTGCGTTTGTTTCTTGTATTTTCTTTCTCGACAGATCTCCCAGCGTGACATCTTGAACTCCATTGAGAGGGAGATGAGTGGTGACCTCAGAGCTGGCATGAGGGCTGTTGGTCAGTGAGCATCTAGCTAGAATATTACAGGGTTCCCCCCAGGATGATTTGATCAGAGTATAGTACCATGCAGAAAAGGCATCAAAACATTCTTGTGGTACTACTGTAATTAAAGTAAACCTAGCGTGACCAGAGTGGTGTGGTATTCCTTAGACAAGCTTTGGGGAGAACCCTGTAATATTTGTGGGCATTAATTAGAGACTTGTGTAAAATCATGAAACTCTTACTGTTAGGTGGACTACTGTGATCACACACTTGCCTGTCCTTGTTTTATTTTCAAATTCCTGTTCTAGCGTAAATTTTCTGACATGTGTTTGATTCTGTGTTTCTCAGTCTGCTTGTCTGCTTCCATCTAAAGTACCGTTTGTACGTAGTGTATAGCCATTGAGCAATGGTTAATGGGTTGTACATGTACCTCTCTCTCTCTCTCTGTCTCTCTGTCTCTCTCTCTCTCTCTCTCTTTCTCTCTCTCTCTCTCTCTCTCACTCACTCTCTCTCTCTCTCTCTCTCTCTCTCTCTCTCTCTCTCTCTCTCTCNTCTCTCTCTCTCTCTCTCTCTCTTTCTCTCTCTCTGCCTGTCTCTCTCTCTCTCTCTCTCTCTCTCTCTCTCTCTCTCTCTCTCTCTCTCTCTCTCTCTCTTTCTCTCTCTCCCAGTGATGTGCACTCGCAGTCGTCCAGGATTCTTTGCCGAGCGTCTCTGGAAGAGCATGAAAGGAGCTGGTACCAATGATGACACACTCATCAGGATTGTTGTCTCCAGATCTGAGGTATGTTTAACGTTGGTACCATACTAACTATTTGGATGATGCTCCTTGTAATGTAGTAGTAACATAAAGTGCTATTTCTAGTCATGACAATAGAATAAATTCCATCGCTCCTTTTCTTTTCCAAATTTGTCACATGTATGATATCAGTTGCTGGTTGGTTGATACCCCCCAAGTACTTTACCCTTTAATAATTGTATTATGAATATCACACTAAAGTGTATACTTAAATATGAGTATGAAATTCTACACTAATGCACATATACACTGTAAGTGTAAAAAAAGGATTGATTTATTTTTGTGTGTGCTCTTACCTACCATATGTTCCTCACAGGTGGATCTTGTGGAGATCAAGAGGGCCTTCTTGGACCGCTACCACAAGACACTTTACAAGATGATTGAAGGGGACACCTCGGGTGATTACCGTCGTCTTCTTCAAGCTGTTGTGGGCAGCCAGGTCTAGGAAACGACTTGAGCAGCTGGGATCGAGCTACTTATGTAGATACAAGAAAGAACCTTTTGATTTTATAATTCTGAGATATAATGTAATATTGCATGTGGTGTTTTAGAACATGTGTACATGATTTTTTCCTGTGCATTCTGTGCTGTAAATTTTGTATAGCCTAGTATTTGGTATTGGTCGTCAATATGTGGGTTAAGTACCGGGAATTCCCCCGTGATGATTGTAGTGAGCATGCGCAGTAATGACATCATTGGGTGGTAATCAAGTCACATGGACGATGTCTTTTAGGATAGCGCGCAAAGTAACGTAGTGAAAAAAAGCTCTTGAAGTTGGTGATATATCCTTTTTAACAGTCATTCAACTAGATAAGAGTACTCTACATTCGTTACTTCTTCCCGACCACCAGTTGAACCCTGACGAATGTACTCGTGACGGCAAAGAGAAGCTTTTAAAAGTTTATCTGAGTTTGAAACCGTAAGTGTACTAAGTTGTATGTTTCATATTCTTGGCACAGTGTCAAGCCACAGAGCACGAGTGTTATAGTAGAGCTTAAAAGTATGTGCTCTGATTTATAGATTTAGAGCGTTTTGAAGCAGTTGACATCATGATTCAGTCAATGATGTTGAAACAAAACTGTGGTATGAAGTTTTGTTTCAGTGTTCAGTTTCTTGATGCTGTGAGAAAACAGTCTACATTGTGGTTTTTAGGGCGTGTATGTATGTGTGTGTAGGTGGTTCACAATGGCGTTATGTACATTGGATAGTTTGTGTCTGTGTTGTAAATAAATTTCCCTCTTTCAGTGCCATTAGTTGATGTGCATTATTTAGAATCTACACCTCATTGCATGTACTCAAGTTAATTCCTGTTTTGTCTTTCCATAGATATTTCCTGAGCTGCTCATATAGTATACATCATGGACCAATACCCAAGTAAGTCGTTTTTGGTTTTACTTTGAAGTTTGTAAAGTATAGCGTATGAGGATGTGATGGTGTGAGGGTATGAGGGTGTGATAGTGTGATAGTGTGATTGAGAGTGAGAGTGTATCGTCAAACCTGTCTGTCAAAGTTTTGAAGGTGGTTTTCTTCTTTTGACATCAGTCTTGAGAGCATCCTTTATTTTCTCCCGAGCCTGATCACTGCCTTGGAATCATCGATAGCAGTATAAGTATCATTTCTTACGTCCTCTTGTAAAGATATCTTGATACTACTTCCTGAATGTAGATATTATTTTAAACTATTGTGTGCAGCTAAAGTCAATGCCGTATTGAAATACCATAGGTCTGTATACAAACATATCATCTGCACATAATATTTGTGTGTCTTCGTTGTACATTGTGTACACTAGTATGATGACACTGTGGATCCAGCTGATGGGCTGTTAGCTTTTGTGGGCCCAGCTTGTCAACATGTTATTCTTGTGTAGCCAACATGTATACACTTGGACTGGACAACATACTGTGTATGTAAATGTGTTATTAGACCACCCCCATAATTTTATATTTCTGGGGATTATGAAATAAACATCACTTTTTTAGTGGTTTTCTATGTACAGTGTAGCTAACAAATGGCTTGTGAAATAGTTTCTGTACTGTGTTATCTATAGGCTAGTCAAAACATCAGTTTTCAAGCTTTCCGATTCATAAAGTCACCATTCCATCTGTAGAAAATTTCACTCTTGTTTGTTCCTACTTCTGTTGAAATTTCTTAGTGAACAGCTTCAGTGATTTTAGAATTAAGTCACCAATTCATCTTTGGAAAATTTTTTGTCTTGTGAGTTCCCATTCTCCTGTTGACATGTTCCTAGTGACCATCTTCATGCAGTGATGTTAAAATTAGCCTAATCACTTCCAACCACCTTCTGGTGTGGCTTGGAATTGAGATAATTTTGGTTGTTGTGGAGGAGATTGATAAGAGCTTACTGTAGGTTGTATTGTCCATGCCATGATTTCATTGTAGTGTGGTCTATAATCGTGAAGGAATTTGGATTGTTCCTGCTGTATTTAGCTACTCCAAGTACACAACATGGTAGTGAATGTTCTGTGGCTTTCTTAAGAACTGTAAAATTTTTGTTGTGTAGCTTGTAGTACGAATGAATTCTCAAGTTTATTCCAATTTTTCTAGCAGTTAGTTTATTTGTCAGTGATTTGCTTAAGCAGAGACTTGGTTGTAATATAATACTTGTGAAATAGATTCTTGAAGCTACAGTAGCTGTTTAAAGACTGTTTGATTTTTTCCAAAGGATGGCGTGATTCTTGTTTCAGTGTCTTATGTAATGTGATGTAATGTTATGTAATGGTTCTTGTGTTAAAGTTGTTAGTGTATGTTTGTCGTCAACTGAAAGCCTAGAGTGTCTTTTTATTCCAAAATTTACTACACATAGTTTACTGTTAGTGTGTACTCCTACATGGAGTACACATGTACACAACTTCGTAAGATATTGCGGTACATATATAGCTTTCACTCTACACACAGCCTTTTATCTACAATACAACCCTCTTTCGCTCTCTCTCTTTCTCTCTCTCTCTCTTACTCACAACTACACATATGTACACTTTTACACCCTTCAATACACAACCATGAGTTGTTTCTTTAACACAATCTCTCTACACACTCACACTTCTCTCTCTCTCTCTCTCTCTCTCTCTCTCTCTCTCTCTCTCTCTCTCTCTCTCTCTCTCACAAACACACCTTTACACCCTCCTGTACACACAATCCATTTACTTGTTTCTGTTACACATACAATCTATCTATACACACACACACACATCCCTCATAGATCCAGCTCTCGTTGGGAAGGTATTTGTGAAGCAGTACTATACTCAGATGCACAAGGATCCCTCCCAGTTGCATCGCTTCTACCTCGACGAGTCCTCCTACGTCCATGGGGGGTCGGACATGGGGAGCGAGGAGCCCGTGATTGGACAGCAGGTACGAGCTTACATCATAACCCCGTTGTACCTAGAGTCTCAGCTTGTATTCTACAACGCTATGTTGTTCAAGTATTGATGGACACTATGAGATAATTTTTGGCATATTTTGGTCACCTCAACCAACTTATTGTTTACTCGTCAGATGTGTACAGCACTTTTTACTGGTTTTTTTTACGTGAAGACTTTCTACCCTAACAAACCTCACTTAGCTTGTATCGTATAGTGGGTAAACTTGGCAAGAATTAAATTTGGCGAATTGACGAATCATGACAACCATTGCCAATTCAAGAACACAAACCACGTGCAGGTAGCGCTAGCTTTAGCAGTTTTTAGCACTAAAAGACTCTCTACTATCCTACTACTGCAGTCTGAAAGCTCGCAAGGTTCGTTGTTTGTAACTAGAGTAGGTTTTTCACCTCCAAAATTGAGCTTGGAACTGAATTCACCAAATTTTAAGCCCACCAAATTTACCCGCTATACGGTATTTTAAATTTGAAATAGAGTTTTCATATCCCCAAGACTAGCCTCTTCAACTGAACTTTTAGTGACTTTGTTTTGTTTTCCATTAATTCACATACTAACACGTACTCTGCCATTTTTTGTGGTCTTCATTGAATTATAACGTACTGTATCAATTTATGATTATTGGATTTGAGGATGTAACACTTGGATAGGCATTTTAGGCATTAATTGTACTAGACCATTGTCCTGGAGTGGTTACTCACATTTCACTGCCTCATCAAGTAATTGGGGATTTTGTGTAATTAGTCACTCACACCCACACCCATACACAAACACCACAGGCTATCCATGACAAGATTCAATCGTTGGATTTGCGTTCGGTGCACGCAAAGATCAAACAAGTGGATAGCCACACCACCTTGGGCAATGGCATTGTGATCCAGGTGAGATGACAACATGTTTTTTGACAACATGTTTCACATCATTACTTCAGTACTGGTTGCTGTTGTTGATAGTACATATATTGGAGGGTTTTTTATGTACAGTAGTGAAATGATCTTGTGGAATTGACTGTACAGTATGTGTGATAATCTTTGTTGTGATTGTGGTTAGTGTACACACTAGATGGGTTTACTTTTGTTTTGTAAGTTAACATTTTTGACAAGGTCAAGAAGTACAGTAGTTCCTTGTTGCAAATATTAGTCCATAGTAGTATTTTTGTTATAATTAATGTTGGTGTTCTCTCTCTCTCTCTCTCTCTCTCTCTCTCCAGGTCACTGGTGAGCTCTCCATTGGTGGTAAAGCCATGAGGGCTTTTGTCCAGACATTCATCTTGGCTCCAGAGTCACCCAAGAAGTACTATGTCCATAACGACATATTTCGTTACCAAGACGATGATGAGAGTGGGACCAGCGATGGCCCTGGTAATTATACCTGTAATTCTAGTAATTTTTTTCCTTGTAACTTGATTACACTATTGAGGGCTAAAATTCAAACATTCTGACAATACCGTATTTTGCATTTTAGCATAATTGGCGATTTAAATTTGCCGATTTAATTCTGAACGCTGCATTGTTTATATGCGTGTGTGGACTGTGTGGTATTTGCAAGATTATTAGCCAATTTACCAAAGTTACCCGCTATACGGTACAGTAATGAAGTTATGTGTCTACTTGAACCAATTTTAATGCACACCATGTTAGCTTTATTCTTTAGCATATTCACTTGTTCTTGTGCAACCCTTTACCAGTCTAAATCTGAGTATTTCGACCAATTATAAAATTTTTCATTTTGCTTCTCTTTCCTTCCCTACTCCCCTCCCCTCTCTAGCTGACTCTGATTGTAACGTCTTAGCGGACACGCCCATTGAGAATACAGAGTACCAGCCCGTGACCTCTGACCCTTCTGGTGACCTTGTGAACTCTGACGTGGGTGGCGATCCCAGTCTCTATTCGACACGAAATGCCGAGCTCGGCAATGTTGTTGAAACGAACGAGACGATGGAAATGGGTGGAGCTACATCGTGGGATCAATATGGAGGTATGTACACTTTTGAAAAGATCACAATAAGTATGTGGTTTTAAAGAAAACACAATAACTCAAATTTATGTACAAAAATCTTTTCAACTTCCTCTTTCATTGTGAACTAGCTTCCATTTCATACTTTTTTGAGTGTGAACATGCATGCTGTATGCGGAGCTCTGATACATACCTATGAGTGCTAGGCTTTAAATAAAAAGCCTACATAGTATAGCCTCTATTAGTACACCACTGTATCTATCATTTTTCTCTCCTTGTGTAAGACTATGGTGGGCTCTAAATAGAGAGTATACATAGTCTATATTGTTTGTACACTCGTATACTGTATCTGACAACATTTTATCCTTTTCTTGCATTGCCTCAGAGTATGGTGGGCTTTAAATAGAGTGTAAACTGTACTGTAGCCTGTTCAGGCACTATACTGTATAGGTAGCTATCAAAGTTTTACTTGTCTTCTCTCTCTCCCAACAGATCAAACTCATCACGTTGAAGTCAAACAAAATGGTATTTCTGATGATGTCATGGAGGCCACGCCCCCAGCTCCTGGGGACTACATGGAGTCCTCTGACCATGTGCCCCCGACAGAGACAATGGAGGAGGAGAGAGGGGGACTGGAGGACTTCGGAGGGGGAGGGCCGGGGGAACTGCAAGAGGTGGAGAGCAAAGGTATGGGGGAAATTTGCTTGCTGAGTGTTAAATTGAAATTTATGAATCAGTATTGTAGCAGATACTTGAAATTCCTAGGCGTATTATATTAATTTTGGCTAATTGTAGTGGCATATTTTGTGTGCCATGACGTTTGATTGATTCTGAAATGCAAACGTTGTGTTTGTTACTATTCACTGATGTTTTTCATTTCATCATGCTTGTGTTCTGTAGGTGGTTCGACATGGGCCAGTAGGATTGCTGGGAAACCAGCCACTCAACAGTCGTCATCACAAGCTGGAAGACCCCTTAACAGCACTGTGAGTAGATTAGCTAGTGCCCCTTTCATTAATGCACACATTCTCTTTCTCTCTTTTTACACAAACACACATTCTTATTTTCTCTCGTACACAAACACACACGTTTCTTTCTCTCTCTCATACACACACACACACTGTCAGATTGTGTCTGGTTCCCAGGCCCTCCCTCAGCGCGAGTCTCGGTCCCAAAGACGCGATCCCACGTCCAAACCCCTACCATCCACGATGCTATCCTCATCGACAAAAGAAACCTCAAAGAAGCCAATCCTTGGACGCGAAGCTCCTGACACCTGGCAGATTTTTGTTGGAGGATTACCCCCTCACACGACCGAAGCCGAAATACGAACCGTTTTCAACCATTTTGGAAATATCCTCGAAGTGCGCGTGAACCAAAAGAACTTTGCTTTTATTGTTTTCGACAATGCCGAGTCCGTTTCGAATATCATGAGCTCCAAGGAATCGCTCTCGATTAGAAATAAGTTTCTCAACATTGAGCCGAAACGTCCCTCCGCCCCTCGGCCAGGGGGAGGGGGTCCGAGAGGGGACCGTGAGAGGTCAAAGTTGAGCGGAGGGGGTCCCGGAGGAGAAAGGGGCGGGGTCATGTCGGGGAAGCCGAGGGGAGGAAAGGGGAAACGTTAGGAGAGAATCATTAACATAAATCACAAGCCAAAGCAAGTTACAATGTTTAGCTCAAAATGTTTCGTATTATTATTATAATAATTGTTGTTGTTTCCTGCTTTTGTGTAATGATAAGATTTTAAATAATAAAAGAAAAGAAAATTAATGTTCTGATAAACTTTTATCATGTTGTTGGCTGTTTGAGAAGTCTTTTTGTGTTTGTATGTTTGTGTGTAGTTGCAGTTGTACATGTAGGCTTGTATTCTTTGATGACAGTTTTGTTTTTGTGTGCCATGCACATTTACCATGATTGTGGAGGAGCTATATACAAGTATAAAATCAGTGTACATAAAATAGTGTATGCATGCTAACTGTTCAAAATGCTGTCACAGGCTACACAACATTGTGCACAATTATACTATGAATGCATGCATAACTTATAGTGTAACTATATATGTGTATACTATATATATATTATTATATTGCCTTCTTGATTATTATAATAGTTGCTAGACTAACATGCAGTAAATACTATAGTATTATTTGTCCTTTTAGAAATACCTGCGTACTGTGAAGTCATCTTTGTCTCGGAGCCTTTGTCGATTTTTCTCTTGTACCTGCACATTTGGATACTCATTTCGTTCAAAATTTTTACTTGTGTATTTAATTGTGACCGTTTTTCCACCCAGCGTATCCAGTATTTTATCGGTACACTTTGTGCATGGCATCAGAAACGAGTACAGGTAGACACTACCAGGTTTAGCACCATGTTTACGCTTGTAAGCATTCCACAACTCATCAAACTTCTCCAGAATAATTTCTTCAGCATGTTTCCCATTGTGTGGTTGAGCTACAAGAAAGTTATCATAGTCTTCCCTGCGGTCTGGCATACAAGGGACTTTGCGATTCACTCGAACCTCAATATCGAAATCTGTTTGTTTCTGTCTAGTTGTGGGAAACAGTAAAACGTAAGCAAATTGAGTTTTGGAAGCTTGTCCACTAAGCTTAACCATTAACTGTTTTTGTCGTGTAGATTCTAACCTTCCACCTTCAGCCTGTGCATGAAAATCAGAATCTTGATCCTCAATCGGCTTCAGATCTTCCACCACACCCCCAAGTATTTTCGTATAAAACCACTCAACAGACTCCTCGACGTTTTGGAAAGAAGCCCTCTCCATTTTGCCGCGGTGTGGGTTCTGGTGACCGTCTACGCGACGGCTGGTGACAACAGGGGCTTGACCATGGCCACGGCGCCTCGGTTCATTTGAAGAGTAGTAAAACTTACAGGAAACGTACAGAATTAGTATGATTATCAAAACAACAGCAACAACTGCGAAATCCATTTTTTTGCTTTGCCAAGACAGTCTACGCCTGTCTTGTAAAAGGGGTGGGGTGCGCACGTACGCTCCTCCTTAGTGAATATTTTTAGGGAGTGAGGCTATAATGTACAGGTCTGAGGAGTACTTGAAATCTCCATGAGTACTGTTGCTAATGTGTTGTACATGTGGTTTGCATATAAGTATTTGCATTCACAACAAAGGGTTTTTTGTTACCGAATATCCGATTCGTGGTTTACGTGAAAATTCAAACGGTCTAATCAATCCCAAACCTAAAGGAACCCTCCCTATGCCTGCTCAGGCTTTTTAAAGTGACTCAAGATATGGACAACATGCAAATGTGTGATCATTTACCATGATTGTTGAGGAGCTACAAGTATGAAAAGCTATAGTGAATGAAACATGGCTGTGAGTGTGGGTATGTATGAAATGCATACAAACTGCACCCTTATGAAAACAAACGCAGCAACATAAGTAACTAGCTCCCCATGCATTGGCAGGCATGCTATTGTGACAACAGCTAGATCAAGATATCTCGAGTATTCAACCCTCAAATACCCAATTAAGCTGCAACCAATTGCACTGCAGCAATGACACAGCATGACACACATATTATAATAATATATTTTATGCCATGAAAGCTATTTCTATCTACATTCTTAGATTGTAATTATACCTATAAAAGTTGGTGTAAAATGCATGGATTCTGTGGGCACATACTGCAATAACAGTGCATGAGTATGCATGTAGCCCAACCTCTCCAATCTTAAAAAATAAAATGAGACATACATGCATCTCGGTAGTGTTACCTACATAATAATATTGTTTTGCTTCCTTTTACGAGTGTATTTTACTTTAAGAGCAACCCTTCCCTTTTAAATTTTGATTTTCCTTATACTATATATATACGACTCTACGAGTAGAGCTTGCAACGAACACGTTGTACAGTGAAGCCTTTACGTCGAAGCCTTTCTCGGTTTTTCTCTTGGATTTGTTCGTTCTCATTCTCCTCGTAATTTTTACTCGTGTAAGCAACTGTGACATTCTTCCCCTTCAGTGTGTCCAGGATTTCATTGGTACACTCGGTGCACGGCATCAACCAAGAGTAGAGGAATACACTCACTGGATTGACACCGTCACGTTTGCTTCTGTATGCTTCCCACAAAGAGTCAAATCTTTCCAGGATTATAGTTTCAGAATGCTGTCCATTATGTGGTCGAGCTACAAGATAGTCGTCATAGAGATGTTCTTTATTTGGCATACAAGGCACTCGGGGATTAATCTTGGGTTTCCCACGCACAGCCCTAAGTCCTTGTTCTGAACAAAGAATAAGCACGGCATATTGAGTGTTTGTGGCTTGTCTACGAAAATCTGAGACCACATTTGATTCTAGAGTTGGTCTGAATCGTCCATCTGTGCTGTCGGTGCCTGATTCAGTTGATTGTGTATGTAATTCAGGATACACGCCCCTTGATTTTGTTTCGTTGATAAACCACTTTACAAAGTCTTCAATATCGTCCTTTTCAGTTTCTCGACGTTTTTTCTTCTTGACCCACAAGATAATAACAACTGAAATAACAACCAAGAAGGCCAAAAATACGATTATAGTTGGTGTCTCCATAATTTGCTGGGCCTCCGCTTTAGTCCGAGGCTGCTATTGACTGCTAAGTGCTAATTCAAGCACACCATTCACCGCTAACATGCAATCTGCGCATGCGCGATGTGGCTTCGAGTTCTTTCTAGCTTGAACCATAGATATTAGAGACTACGTAGTCAGGTGTAAGCTACACTCACTGACTCAGTACACTGTCCTTATCCTAAATCCTTTAAGTATACATTAATTTTAATGAAGCCGGGAGATCACTTGGGGAATACCCTTAAACTGTTTGGTGTTACTGCAGACAAACATAAAGTGCATATCTAGGTCATGCGTGTTCTACACAGTTCAAGCATAGATAGTAGAGTACAAATGATAATACCACCCAGAGCGAAGAATTTGCGCATGCGTAAAAACGATATCACTGTAGGACTTTGGGCTCAAGCAACCGGACGCATGACCCATGCAGACTAGGTGGAGCAGAGTTCTTGTTGTAATGCCGTGATAATGCATGCTCTGAATTTTATGAAGCCAGTCTAATGTCTTCCGTGGCCCTAGATAATGTACCGGCTGTAGTCATCTTATGCGTGACATTGTATTATAAACCTCTCAACAAAGGACAATTCTTGGTTCCCAAATATTCCAATTCCCCTTTTTAGCAATACAAACAGAACCTCCGAGAAGAGGACAACCTCTCTACAAAGGATAAACAAGCTGAATTTATATTATTGTCCCCAAAGTGTCCTTTGTTTGGGAGTTAACACTGTATAATGGAACAGTATATATTTTTTATCAAAACAAATGCAGCAACAGGCATGACAACAGATCTAGATCACAATCGAGTATTCAATCCTTAAAATTGATACCCAATTAAGCTGCAACCAATCACTGCAGCAATGTCATGGAATTACATTATGGCTATAATTATACCTAAAAGTTGGTGTAAAATGGATTCTGTGGGCACATACTGTAATAGCAGTGAGTATGTATATATATAGCCCGACCTCTCCAATCTTAAAAATAAAACGAGACATACATCTCAGCAGTGCATGTTACCTACATAATATTGTTTTACTTCCTTTTACGAGTGTACTTTATTCTAAGAGCAACCCTTCCCTTTTATAAATTTCGATTTTCCTTATACTATGAGTAGAGCTTGCAACGAACACGTTGTACTGTGAAGCCTTTATGTCGAAGCCTTTCTCTGTTTTTCTCTTGGATTTGTTCGTTCTCATTCTCCTCGTAATTTTTACTCGTGTAAGCAACTGTGACATTCTTCCCCTTCAGTGTGTCCAGAATTTCATTGGTACACTCGGTGCATGGCATCAACCAAGAGTAGAGGAAAACACTGACTGGATTGACACCGTCACGTTTACTTCTGTACGCTTCCCACAAAGAGTCAAATCTTTCCAGGATTATAGTTTCAGAATGCTGTCCATTATGTGGTCGAGCTACAAGATAGTCGTCATAGAGATGTTCTTTATTTGGCATACAAGGCACTCTGGGATTTATCTTGGGTTTCCCACGCGCAGCTCTAAGTCCTTGTTCAGAACAAAGAATAAGCACGGCATATTGAGTGCTTGTGGCTTGTCTACGAAAATCTGAGACTACATTTGACTCTAGAGTTTGTCTGAATCGTCCATCTGTGCTGTCGGTGTTTGATTCAGTTGATTGTGTATGTAATTCAGGATACACGCCCCTTGATTTTGTTTCGTTGATAAACCACTTTACAAAGTCTTCAATATCGTCCTTTTCAGTTTCTTGACGTTTTTTCTTCTTGACCCACAAGATAATTACAACTGAAATTACAACCAAGAAGGCCAAAAATACGATTATAGTTGGTGTCTCCATAATTTGCTGGGCCTCCGCTTTAGTCTGCTATTGACTGCTAAAGTGCTAATTCAAGCACACCATTCACCGCTAACATGCAATCTGCGCATGCGCGATGTGGCTTCGAACTCTTTCTAGCTGAACTGTGTATATAGAACACGCATGACATTAGACTAGATACATATGCACTTTATGTTTGTCTACACCAAACAGTTTAAGGGTACTCCCCAGGTGATTTCCCGGCTTCAATAGAATTAATGTGAACTTAAAGGATTTCAGTGTACTGAGTCAGTGAGTGTAGCTTACACAAATGATAATACCACCCAGAGCGAAGAATTTGCGCATGCGTGAAAACGATATCACTGTAGGACTTCGGGCTCGAGCTCTTGAGCAACTGGACGCATGACCCATGCAGACTAGGTGGAGCAGGGTTCTTGTTGTAACATAGTCTATCGAGCTAGACCTATTTTTCGCTCCACTATGACTGACACGGCGAAATTTCGCCGTGTTAGTCATAGGAAAGGGTCGTTAAAGCGAAAAATGGGTCTAGCTCGATAGACTAGTTGTAACAGTGCCGTGATAATGCATGCTCTGAATTTTATGAAGCCAGTCTAATGTCTTCCGTGGCCCTAGATAATGTACCGGCAGTAGTCATCTTATGCGTGACATTATCTGCCTCAGTCAGCAGTTCAGTCATCCACCTCAGCACATAGATTCAGTGATCCATGGTGGATTGTTAGGCTATAATTGTACGTCTATATGGAAACCACAAGCCGTCTAAGCAAGAGGATTCATAAAGAACTCAGTGAAGTTGCTGAAGAGAGAGATAGTGAATCAGTGATATGTTTAGAATGTAAAGATGGCTCAGACCTTTCAGAATTGAGAGGAATCATCATAGCTTCATCTGGATCGCCAATAGATGGGTACATTCTGTTCATAGATATCAAATTTCCAGGGGAGTATCCTTTCAAGCCACCAAAGGTTAGATTTCAGAACAAGTTGCAGTGGAGTAGGAACCAGGGGGGCCAGGGGGGCTACTGGCCCCCCCAATACTTTTGCTAGAGGGGCCTGGCCCCCCTAATAATGGGTGGCAAAGTTATGGCTGGCCATAAATGTACGAAAAAGCAAAAGGAAACATACAGCAGAACTCTGGTTTATGGTATAAAAGATGCTACAGAATGCA
Organism: Tethya wilhelma; assembly: GCA_964030475.1. Lineage (NCBI taxonomy): Eukaryota > Metazoa > Porifera > Demospongiae > Tethyida > Tethyidae > Tethya > Tethya wilhelma. Next base: position 2,872,425 of record CAXIPT010000002.1, read on the forward strand.
CCAGATTTCACCAAAATTACCCAAAATTTCAAAAATTTTCTCGGGGGCATGCCCCCAGACCCCCTTTAGATTTGTTGCTTCGTGATAAAACCATTTAGTCAATTCTAAGATCTGGGCTATAGTCCAGCATACAAGACAAAAAAAACTCAGTTGGCCCCCCCAATGTCAAAATAGTTCCTACTCCACTGAGTTGTGGCACCCTCGAGTAGATGAATGGGGGGGTATAAGCATGGATTCACTCTCGACTGAATGGCACCCACGATATACTACTGGGATTGTTTTATCTTCATTGCAAGCAATGCTCACTAACATAGAAGAAGATTGTCTGTACCCAGATGAACACTGGTTAAACCGTGATGCTATTAGGCAATACCGTTTTGACAGACCACTTTACAATAAAACAGCATTAGAATACACAGTGCAAGACAATGAAGGGTATGGCAGATTGATGTTCAGTGATTACCGATTGAGAGCCCTTCAATCGTTTCTTCATATGGAACAGACACTCTATAAGCTGTATGTCTTTGTCAATCAGAACAACACACGTTCTTGGACCCTTTCACTTGTTCTTGTGCCGAATTTCTACACCTATCGTGATCCTACTGAGCAGCGATATCAACATTGTGTAAAGCTGACCACATGTCATTTTCGCCTCAATTGTGCTGATTCTGTTTCAATTGATTTTGGAAATGGTTCTACTCGAGATCAATGCTGGAAAATAATGCCTATTTCTGAAATGATCATTTGTACTGACGTAATACGCTCAGCCGATCCTCGTCAACCCAGATATGAGCCACCAGCTTTCAAGTTGAACCTAGAGTGGATCAGAGAAGATGCAGCGCCGCAGCGATTTTTGCACAAATTCCGTATCTTAAACGATCAGGATAAAACAGATCTTTATTCGTTTGATGTATGCCTCGATCCTACACCTCCCTCAGCCACAGCCTCAGTTGCAGGTCCACTACCAATCGCAACGGACACTAGTACTAAGTACTATGAGCGACCGTCAATGGTGGAACTTACAAAGTTTAAATCAACAAATCCTAAGCATTCTCGGTCTACCCCTTTTGACCTTACAAGTGTGATTGGACCAAACTTCATAAGATTTGGAACCATCTTACTGGATGACACTGATGGAAACAAAATGGGGAGTCTCTGTGTGGAAATGGTGGGTAGAAATCCTTCTGATATCGTGCATGAAATCCTCCGACGATGGCTAGGTGGAGAAGGAAAACAACCAACAACATGGTCCACTATAGTAGAGGTGTTGTATGATGTAAAGTTGTCGCGGTATGCAGAAATCATTGAAGAAACCAAGAATGCTCTTTCTATTGCCACTGAAAAGGATTCCGAAGTGATTCCAGCTGAAAAGGTCAGCCCGAAGAAAAGAGAAGCTCAATTCCAGCAAGAAGTTAAACTGATTGCTGAAAATGAGTTCAAGCCCAAACAAGAAGAGGAAGCCTTATCTGGGGCTAGTGATCATGACCATTCCGAAATCCACGAACTTACAAACAAGCAAAATGAAGAAGATCAGCATCGTGCTGAGATCCTCCAAGAAGAAAAAGATGAATCTGAAGCGGTTGTGTGCTGCTGTGATTAAATTTTGACTAGTGCAGTGAAATAATTGTGATTTTTTTGGTACTATATAGTAGTTCTTGATAATTATTAATAAGCCTTTAGTATGAAATCTTATATAGGAACTGAGGCTAATCTGCAAGTTTTATTAGAATTAAGTCTTTGTTTGTTTTTGGTTAAATAACTGTTTAACTTAGGTTATGTATGTCTTTTCTTTTACCTTATTTGGTTGTGTATCACACATCATGTATTACTACATTATGTTTAAGATAAGTTGTGTAGTTGCCTAGTGAGTGTGTCACACTTGCTATTCAAGTCGTGCTTGTCGAACTTAATTTATCTTCTGGTGAAAGCTTGGCAAGTTTCTTCTTGAGGTAGAGGGCAGTGGGTCGAGCTGAACTGTTGATGTACCAACACTCTCTCATCAACTGAGTCATCACTTTGAAGAGCTATACATGTAGAGGTAGAAAATAGGGGTGTTGTTCTAATTAATGTACACCATTACATCAGATATCAACAAACAGTTATATTATGTTAGCATGAAATTTTTCATTAATTTTTATAACTGTATAAACCAAAAGGCTTTGTGAATTATTGTCGTTACTACAGATCGGTTCTACATGTAGCTAGTTAACACGCAAAGTCACTGGTTTACAGCACGCCCTTTCAAACCAGCAAACTAAATTCCAACTACAGTTGAACTTTGATCATCTGAACCTCGCTTGTCTGAACTTTTAATTATCCGAACAGTGCTTAAAGACCAAATTTGGTTAATTAGACACAAATCCAAACGAGCGCCGCCCTCTTTTTGAGCTTGAGGCTTACTATGATGTAATCGTGCACATGGTTGCTATTATTCAAGTCAGATCGAAGAAAAATACAATCTACCACAGTTCTGAGATGCTAAAGAGCTAGTAAAACTATCGTGGCTACTGCTAGAGTGGCAAAAACAAGCATAATTTTATCGCTTCAGTTATCTGAACAGATTTGGTTGTCCGAATGCTTGAAATTAGCCTGCGCCCTTAGGAGTTTGGATAATTGAGATTCTGAGGCTATTGTATTTGTTTTATTTTACACATAACATATCAAAAATAGCAAACTTGATGATGCTCAAAATCATGAACCCAAATCACCACATGCTGGGTTAGTAGCTACACATGCAGTTTGAGACGTGACAACAGTATGAAATTCCTTCACGCTACAATAAACATTTGTACACATGTCACAGAAGTCCATCTGGTTTAAGAATGCCAGTAGAAAAAATCGAATAACTTTCTTATTATATACCAAACCAATTTCAAAACTTCAAGCACAATTGGAAAGTACTCGTTCTCCCCATTCTTTTGATTGCTCAGGCTTTTCAGCTTCATGTACTGCTGCTACACCTTGAGAAATAATTAAAAGTTAGCTATTTTGACCCATAAGAAAAGTATTTATTATTTCTTAATCACTTCTGGTGGAATTCTCAAAGTAGATGGAATTTAGCACACATACATCCATGCATGTATGCACATATATACACATGTACATGTAGCTTACATCATCTTGATACCAGTTAATTGTTGGGGATAGAGCTAGGTTTGTCTCTTCTCAAGGATCACTATTCTCTTCGTCTCATCAAAGGTTGGGTCGGGAGGAACCAGATCTTGGAAGCTAGGGGAGCTGTGTGTGTGTATCTAGAACACATGAACTGATAGTCTGGGTCTCTCCCCAATCCTTATGCTCATCGCGACAGTCTTCAAGTTGGATGAGGAACGGGAGACCCAACCCTCTGCCCAAAGTGCACGACATTTCCTCAAGGATGTACATTGTCCCGTCGATGCCCGGCTTTGGGGAGATTTCACAGTCTTTTGAGGTCTGATGATGGCGGCGCCATTGGCACGGTGGTCGTGGCGTTTCTTTCGGTAGCGGAGTAGTGCATGAGAGGAGAGAGAGAGAGAGAGAGAGAGAGAGAGAGAGAGAGAGAGAGAACACTATAATTAATAATTTATATAGCTGGTCGTGCAGTTTAATAATTATTATTGATTGCACTACTTTTTAATACCCAGAGAGATCCTCGTGAGAGATACTTGAATGTATGAGCACTGACTATCATGTTATAGCCATTGGCATTGGAAGAACAGTTTGCTGTTGTTGTTTGTTAATCCTGTATATCAGTACCCATGTTGGCCTGCATGGTAGCTAGCTTGCCTGGCACCTCCAATTATATTTTGATTTGGTAAAGTCCTCCTACATCACTCACTCATTGCACTCACTCCATGGGTGTGCCCAGGAAACGTAATTATTTTTTTTTAATAAAAGGAACACAAAAATAATGGCGTTCGAAGTCCATTGCAGCAAGGAACTAAAGGAGCTGATTACTCGATTGGAAAATGTCATTTCCCATAATCCAGATCCTCAAGCCGATCTTTGTAAGGCACTGTTGCCAGGTTATATTATTACTGGATCAGTAATTATTGTATTATTAATAATTATAGGTAATTGCAGTAGCAAAGAAAAAGATGGGTAAATTCAGCACCTCCAGTACAGCTAAGATTTTCACTGACTGTTGGCCAGACTTTTCAGCTGTTGTTTGCCATCTTTTGGAACCAAAAGTAGCATTTGTACGTTGAAACCACTACAGTGATGGCAATGATTGTGTGCCTGCTTACCTGAGCTTGCAAATAGACCGAGTGGGTTTGGCCTAGGTGCCGCGTAAACAGAATATTATATTATCTATAGTTTGGCTCAGATGGCAATACATGCATGTGTACCAATAACAAAATTTTCTTAATTTTTGTCATATAAAGCTATGTACGTATGACGTATTCATATGCAGGTCGTCAATGTGCGTTGCTATGCTACATCAGACTCTGCACTTGTCACTTTGCTAAAAGAGACCGCAGTTATTGGGGCACCTAATATCGTTGGTAAGAAGATATCGTTAAAACACTTTTTAGCACAAAACTATAACACTTTCTGGTAAAAGTATAACGTTTGAAAACTTTTCTTAGATTTCAGTTTTATAGACAGCATGCAGCATGCACACTCACATACACCCACACGCACATGCACACGCACACATACCCTCGCACTTACACACATGCACACACTCATGATCACACTGCACAACCAGAAAACTTTATACACGTATAATTATACAATGCACATGATAATTATTATTAATATAATTATATACATGTACACGCATAATATATAGGAGTTGCCCAACATAATGCTGGTTATCTTCTTACTAAGTTTCCCAACCAAAAAGCTCAACCGTCTGAAGGGACGCCATACTTACTTCTTGAAGAATCAAACCTTTCAAGAGACAAAAGGTACAAAATTAGGTACAATAACTTTGAGTTTATGCTCACTATAATAATTGATCATTTTTCTTGTTTCAGAGTCTTGTTTCATTTTTCCATTTTTCTTCCTTCATTTTTTTTTCACTTCACCTTGTGATAACTTATTATTATACTCATTCAATTACATCATCTGCACATGCATTAATTAATATTAATAATTATTTTGTGCAGTTTGTGTCCAAGTGGCTTTACTATCGGAGAGCTTTTACCATCTCATGCCGAATTTATTGGTTCCTTTTGGGAAATAGCAGATCTTGAGGATGGGTCTAAAACATCAGATTTTGAGAGGTTGATAGCAAATGGTCATACTTGTGCGATTTACAAATCAGGAGACTCTAAAGAACCAGTGGCCTGGGCTTTGCAATATTCAACTGGAGAAATCGGTCATCTCTACACACTACCACCATATCGACATAAGGGACTAGCCACAATCGTTGTCAGGGAACTTTGCAAGTTGATTATTGCCGATCAAATGATCCCTACAACTATTGTGAGTGCAAGTAATCTTTCATCACATACTTTATTCAAAAAACTTGGGTTTATAAGTGTAGACACAAGATATAACTTCGTTGCAATTGAATGATACCTATATTAATTTTATTTTACGACATAATTATTATATTATAATGACTGTTAATATTATTTAGAAACAAAATAGAATAGATATATAATTTATATATAGTGATACAAAATCATTTGCTGAAGATGCATTATATAAAAGTTATTTATGTTAAACTACAAAATTGAGTGTACATAAACAAGATGATAGTCATGATACAGAAATTAATTTTACAAAAACATACAAACATCAGTGCAATACATAATTATATTGAGGGAAAAAAGGTGAAATTGATTTGCAATGATCGATGATGGTCACACTTGCTATTCGTGCTCGTCGAAGTCCAGTTTATCTTCTTGTGAAAGCTTGGCAAGTTTCTTCTTGAGGTAGAGTGCAGTGGGTCGAGCTGAACTATTGAAGTACCAACACTCTCTCATCAACTGAGTCATCCCTTTGAAGAGCTGTACGTGTAGACAGGTAGAAATAGTGGGGTGTTATTCTAATTAAAGCACACCCACATTCTAACTAATGCACACCTTTCTCCCAGATATTGACAAACAGGAAAACTAGATAATTTTCGTTACTACATGCCCACTTTAGCTCAAATAGAGTCACTGATTTAATGCATGTACACCCTTTCAAAATTCCAGTTATTCTTCAATTTGTACACATACATGAACACAGGGGCTCGAGGTTCGACACGCAAAGGTCAACTGTGTCAAACCTCCTCTGACATGTACATGTAACATCGAAAACAGCAAAATGCTCAGTTAAAATCATGAAACCAAAATTAACCACACGCTCAGTACACTTTACAGTATTCGACAACACCACAAATTCCTTCATGCTACAACAAACATTATACACATGTCACAGCTAAAGTCCATCTGGTGTACTTGAGGGTGGTGGTAGTAAAAAAATCAATCTTATTATTCAACCGGTTTCAAAATTTTAAGCACCATTGAAAAGCATTAATTCTCCCTCCTTTTTTTGATTGCTTTTCCAGTTATACACCCTGTCAGTCATACTGTAAGTTAGCTATTTTGTCCCGTAAGAAAAATATTACATGAATCTAGTTATTACAAGTTAAAATAACATTGGAAATGTAATGAGACATAGGAATGGCCAAATCGTAAAAAGAAAGCAAACAAGATGGAATGGCTGTTTGAGTGTGTGCAGAATTCTTCCTGTGTGGGCTGCATGTAGTACTCTCTTTCCATGTCAAGTCCCTCATGTTGCCCATAGGAATAATTCTTTACACACTCAAACAGCCATTCCATCTTGTTTGCTTTCTGTTTACGATTTGGCCATTTCTATGTCTCATTACATTTCCAATGTTTTTTTTACTTGTTTGTTCTCATTTTATCATAATTCTACGAATCACATTTGACTTTGTGTGCATACAGTAGTTACTTGCACACTATCAGTATGGATATTATAGCTAACTTATTGTCTACGCTATCAGTATAAAAGTTAAGCATCTCAGGAGGCTGAATTTTAACAAATGTACTTGCTTTTCTCGTCTTCTTATAGTGACAACTACACAATAAGTGTAACAAAGTATTCACCTCCTAAATACTGAAGACTGAAAAGTTACAGAGAGTTCAGTACAACCAGAAATCTTCAGGTAGACAGGCAGCAAATATTCGGATTCCAAATAACGCACACCTATCTATCTGGAAAAGGGTCGTCATTTTGGAATTTCAAGTAGCTTATGAATTCATGCATGAGTGTAGAAATGAATGGCTGCCATACGGAGAAGGTGCTTTTTGCCTTGTATCTAGCCACTCGATGAGAGACACGAGCAGGCGATACCAAAAGCGGGTGAAAACAAAGAAGCTAAGTTTATTCGTTCAAGAATCAGCTTCTGAAAGTGAACAGTTTTCGAGAAACGCTGAAATAAGATAGAAGAAGAAGATAGAGAAAATTGGAGGCTTGACATATTTTAGTTTGGTACTTTAGCGATGGTTTTAGGACATGTTTTTAGGCTTGTTAGAAAGAGAAAGAGCTAAATAGTAGCTTAAGAAGCCTTTTATGTCAAGCACTCAGTTTTTGCAGAGTTATTCGCGTGAATATATCACTTCTGGGGGCATTCTCAGCACACAAACATCCATGCATGTACTTGTAGCTTACATCATCTTGATGCCACTTGTTGGGGATGGAGGGTTGTCTCTTCTCAAGGACCACTATTCTCTTCATCTCGTCAAAGGTTGGGTCGGGGGGAACCAGACCTTGGAAGGGGAGCTCGTACTCCAGAGCTTGACCTGTGGAATCAGTGTGTGTGTGTGTGTGGAACACATCAGTGAACAGACATGAAGTAAGTATGCGAGCCTATATAGAACTATAGATATGAGTTATGTATATCCACATTGTGTGTGAGTGCGTGTGTGGACACATATGACACTGTGAACAGAATCAACATAATAGGTTATCACACGAATAAGGAGTAGAATGGTGTATATCCATGCACTATAACATGCTGGCATGGGAGCACACACACAAGATCATCTTCCACACTCCACAGTATCAACTTGTATATCACCTTTTACGAAACGAACCATCACTGGAGATCAACTATCGCACACCCTCTCAGTACATACATTATGCTAATGATGTAAACATCTGTGCATTATAATAATATTACAGGGGCGTAGCCAGGATTTAGAGGAAGGGGGTGCTGAAATTGCGCGCGCACAGCGCGCGGAAAATTTTGGGGTGCCACGCCCACTTTTGGATCACGTGATCAGGATCGTGACCTTTGAACTATTGTTGGGAGCTAGCTGCTCGGCGCTTTCGATCAACCTAGCGTGAATTAAACTGTTCTGAAGTTTGTTTATCAAGAGCTTAGACATGAATGAGCTTGGAAAATAACGTCAAAGAACAAGCAAGTAAGAAATAGAGATTGCAAAAGGCCTGATAACTTATTAATAAATCCAATTATTAATGGTTTTTACGCTTCCGGTCAGCGGCAAAGGGGGTGCTCAAGCCCCCTGAGCATCCCCCTAAATACGCCCCTGTATTACTACATACACCATTGCCTACCAGGTGGGTGGTGGGCACAGAGTACAAATGACCATTATTGTAAATCATGCTCTTAAAATTGACAGTAGTGAAAGAGGAGCCAAGTGTATTTTAGTGGTGTTAAGGCTCATTGCCATAGATACTTGTACGTATTGTATGCTCATACCTATTGAGTTATAACCCTTGCTACCCTATGTCAAATGCTCTATTAACTTATGTAGTCAACTCTGTCTCCATGGGTCAGCCAAAAGGGGAAGTGCATACATACTTACATACACGTAACACATAATTTTCTCTAACCATTTGGAGAAAAGAAGCCTAGTAACAAGAGTCANACACACACACACACACACACACACACACACACACACACACACACACACACACACACACACACACACACACACACACACACACACACATCTACATGTGACACACAAGCAATTCAGGTTTAGAAGAAGTAAAATTAAAATCAGTTTCAACTCTTGCTACACAAATGCTCTATTAACTTTGTCAACTCTGTCCAGTTCAGCCAGATAGGAACATAGAAATAACACCAAGTCTTATTTTGTTGATCAACAGTTACGCTGATCACATGATGGCATTCCAAAAACAGACCTAGGTAGCTCAGCTACAAAGACACTCTGCTGGTCTAGACACCCTCAAGACCACTACCAGCTCACTACAAAGAATGAAATGTGTACTCTACAATTAGATTAGCTTCACCAACATCATACAGGTGGGAGGACACACATGTACATACATAGGTTGGTGGAAAAGTTACGAAAGAAAATATGTACATGTGTGCAGTGAGTGGGGGTTGCTGGCTACAGTATACATACACACAATTATAATACATGGTTATACATTCGCTCACTATTTGGATATTTGGAGGGACTGAACAACCTGGTAACAAGTATCACACACATGTGTTACAATTGAAGGGTTAATGGACAAGATCTTTTCTAACATTATCACACACACACACACACACACACACACACACACACACACACACACAGCAGCTGGTGTCAAAATTGTTCTCAATTAACATGAGACAAACACAAACCGAGAGACAATCGTATACTTCAGCACAAAAATTCTTTCAATAAATTCTCATGTAAGTCGAACGCGGCACTGAGAAAGGGCAGCCCAGTGACTCCAAACAGTTATTACATTATGAAGTATAGATGACCAAAACTATGGCAAGAATTTCACAAAATTAGATAAATAATTTCAGATAATTAGAGCAGCAGACAGAACCAGTATGTTCATATGTGCACATGTGTACAGGATACACATATATGAACAATAAAGTGTCCGTCTCCCAAAGATTTTAAGGTCCAGTGGCAGTAACTTTCCACATCCACCATGACACGTCATGACACATTATTCAACCCATACCCATCATGTCATAAACTAGAGGGGCTCAAGTGATTCCTTCATGCTTCCTGTATTTGCTCTCCTAACACTGATTCAGAGATTTGAAGCTAGACACATGAGCTATGGTTGATCACACAGTATCATCTTTTTGGTTCACTCTGACAAATGAGACATGATTTAACCAATCATGCTATAAAATTCAGGTGTTCAAGTAGTTGTTTCACGCTTGCTGGATTACATTTTTGCTGTTCAAACTGCTGATTCGGGAGTTGCTGAGATTTGAGGCCTCTATATGCTTCATTGAATGCTTAGCTTCAGGGCCATGCTTATTGATCTACATGCATAGCCTGTGCTATCTAGAATAACTCAATGATGCTGTACTATGTGTAGCCAAGACAGAGAGAGGGAGTGGATTGGCAGTCTCTTTCATCTTTACATATACTGTATGTATAGCAGGTAAATTTGGCGAATCAGCCAATTCTTCTTTAAATCGCCCAAATCAATAATATGCACGTGCGCCCATAATTATAAACAATGCAGCGTGTGGAATTAAATCGCAAATAATGCTAAAATGGGAATTCGCCAAATTTTAAGCCAGCTATAAGCTAGTCACAACTCCAAAGTAAGTTGCTTGACAGCCTGTGGATTGGTGTATACCGTACAGCGGGAAAGCTTCGTGGGGTGTAACTTTCACTGTCTCTCGTCAAACATTTTTGCTTTTAAACTTTCGTGGATGAGCTACCGAAAATTTGGCGGTTTAAAAACCTTTACCGATGGATTGTGATCGGCAAAAACAGCGAAAGTTAACCCCACCAACTTTCCCACTAAGTACGGTAATAAATATTGAGAATTCTCTGTCTATTAGTCTGGAATATCCAGACCCTTTTCACGTGTTCTATAGGCGTAAAAGGTCTTGATACGCCAGGTGGCTAGTACCTGTCTATCAGCTTTACTTAGATCACTGACACATATACTTTTTACTCATGTAAAACTTTGTGCTGAGGGTTAATTGGTATGCACTCTAAAGGACTTTCAAACACAATGTAAATATGAAAAGTGAAAAATACAAATCTGAACAAACCACTGTAGGTATAGAACTGCACTGCTATAATTTCAGGACACACACACACACACACACACACACACACACACAATTTCTTTCTCTGAGTGTGACATGTCAACTCACACACTCACACACCAGGTGGTAGCCTGCCTGAACCGCGAATCAGGCCTCTATATTACATACTACTTAGCTTTATGAATACTTTACCTTGTTCAGAGGCACCTAGCAGAAGACCTAAGAGAAATAAACAGCCTGTTTCCCTAGACATTCTTCTTTGGGATATATTCAAGTCACACTTCATGTTCTGATCTCTTCGAGCCTGATCTTGTGGTTTTGAGGACACTTTTGGCAGTGGTCATCTAGTTACGTCATAGTGCAAAGTGCATATATATCTGGGATATCCGCATAGCGCATGCGCGCGTATGTGTCAGAGTCAAAATTATTATTGCGTACTCTACTTTTGCAGCTTTCTCGAATTAACAACAGTGTTAACATGGGAAAGTATAGAAACTATATTGCCATGCAGGCTGCCGGCATACAAGCTATTTAGACAACAACTCATGGAACAGACGTCTGGCCTGCGAGACTAAGTATTGTCATAGACTCAGTGCTTGCATCCATAAAATTATAATAATACACTGACCACCATGAAAAATAAGGTGTATAGTAAGACCAAAGAGGACCGAATTAAGCACTGAATAAATTCCCGCCACAAAGTTTTTACTCCCGCCACACAAACACACACGCGCCGCGCCGTGGGCTCAATGACCTCTGCTTTGCTGTTTGCATGGTGGGCCATGGGTGGGGCTCAATTGAGGTCGGTCACCTGATCTGACACGATATCTACCAAATTGTTCAAGTCTACCTCTAAAAGTTTTAACTTCAGAATGTCTGCAAAGGTTTTTCTTTCTGCCAGTGCAATCATTGTTCTTTCTTTCTTTGTTTTTCCACGCGAAGTTCAATGTGAGATCGTGGCTTTCACTGGAGGCTCAGACGACGGTTGGGAATCATGGAATTGGACCGCACTGACACATCTTGCATTCTGGACAGCCCCCAAAAGCGATGTTGTGACAAAAGCTAGAGCTTATGGAGTAAAGTTGTATCAAGATGCCCATTTGCCTGATCACAGTACGTGGACTGATAGCTCAGCACGTCAAAAATTCGCTCAAGAGAAGGCACAACAGGTTCAATCTGGCAAGTTTGACGGTGTATTCTTTGACTATGAGGGAAACTCACTGTCTTCAGACCAGAAACAAGCTTATGCAAAATTGGTTCAAGTAGTGAGAGACAGTCTAAAGCCGATGAATGCTTCTGTATTTGTATGTGTTGGCGGTCGTCCTACCTATGAGTTCAGGGACTACGACTACAAGGAATTGTCCGAAGCCTCCGAGTTTCTCTTCATCATGGGCTATGATATGCACTTGTGGGACGACTACACTTGCATCACCAAGGGAACATGTTCACCTGCCGAAGCCCCAATCAAGGACCTAACAGCTGGTGTTGAGGAGTATTTGCAACAAGTAAAACCAAGTAAACTTGTCCTCGGCCTTCCATGGTATGGAGAGAGATACAAGTACGTACTTGGCGTACCTGTACCTCAAGGTCAAATTGACTATACTGACGTACTCACTGTTTTTGATCAGAAACGAGTCGAAAAGAAGACCTTGGACAAAGATTCGCAGACTTGGAAAATCGACTGTAAGGATGACTGTGTTCACGACAAAACGGGGAGTGTGATTTGGTATGATGATGCACAGACGCTGGCGCCAAAGTATCGCCTCGCTAAAGACAAGGGGCTGCTTGGTGTAGGGATGTTCAAGGCCGATGACCTTCCAGGAGATGAGCATGCTAAAGAACGTGTAGCCATGTGGCAGGCTATCTCAGATTGGTACAAATAACACTAACATTTACAATCAATAAAAATTAATGTATAGTGTACTAACATTGACGTGTGACGTAATTATATTATTATCAGATTGTGTGTATACGTATACCGTATATGATAATTTGTGAGTTTATACATGTGTGTAAGTGATCAGATTCAGCACTGAACATATAATTACAAGTATAGTAAAAAATTTCATAAAAATTACAGTGTAGGAATGGGCAGTGCAGTAAAAAGTAAGGAAACAAGGCATGTCGCAATTTCGGCACATGACTACTTCATTTTCATTTTTGATTCCTCATACATCCTGTCAATGACATATGAAAATAAATATTGATTATGCTTCAAACAACGTTGTACATGCCTGGATAAAATAATGGTTTGAATTCATAGATCATGCATACCAATTAGTATGCAGAGTATGCCACCTTATGGTCGGGTTACTGACAGGGAGTGCCGATACATTAATTCAGGTGTGGAACTTAACTGTTAGCTAGCTAAGTGGGGCAAAGTATATAAGCAGGCAATCTAGGCAAAGTTGTTTTGGTTAATCCTCAATACTCTACTTGAGCATAAAAAAATGAAGTAGTCATGTGCCGAAATTGCGACATGCCTTGTTTCCTTACTTTTTACCGCACTGCCCATTCCTACACTGTAATTTTTATGAAATTTTTTACTATACTTGTTCATTCACTTTTTTCAACACTAACTGAAGTGAGGAGACTATGTCAGGGACTTAGTAAGTCCTTACAAAAAGCTTGAGTAACAATACTATTAGGCTAATGCGCATGCGCATTAAATGCCACGTGGATAGTTAACGACCTTTGACCTCTACCTACAAAATGGCTGCATTGAAGTGTATGATTTTATATACTAAGTTTTAAAGCTTTCTAGCTCTTGTTATAACACATTTGGGCAGAAAGTGAGTGTAAAAGGCACTAGTCCAGATGAGAACAAGTTGCTCTGTGTAGTCAAAACAAGCTCAACATCTTTTGTTTCTCACGAAATCGCTTTCAAGTAAGTCAGTTAGTAAGTAAGTAAGTAAGTGAGAACAAAATTGCGTGGGTGTAGCTTCTAACTAGCGCTCGCTACGAGTGCTTATGAAAGCTTCTGTGAGTTTTAGGCCATGCAAGCGTTTGTTTATCTGTCTGAGAGAGCTTCTGAGCAAGTTTGAAGGTTTAACTTTGTCTTGCTAGATTTTTATGGTGATAAACATTTTGTATAGTGTCTATGGGACAGTCGGCCCATTCCTACTATACGTACTACCGTACGTATGATATGTGCCAACTGCATGATGATTATGTTTTAATACTAAACAAAAATGATAAAATTTAACACTAAATATTATAGCTATCAAAAAACAACAACAACAACAAAAACATCATTGTGTAGTAGTACAATAGTAATAATAATGAATAACAGTTATTAGCATGATAAAAATTAATTATAATATTAATTGGTAATTATGCACAATTGTGCTATTCAGGCTTTATAGTCAGTGTATGTCCTTATTTGCAGTGGCAAATATGATCAACAGTTACTAATTAATTCCTTCTCACTCTCTGCTACGCTTAGTCTTGAAGCAAGTGTGTCGTGACCAAAACTCAAATTAGTTTCTCGAGATCTGATAACATTTCCAGATCTAGAGGTAGAGCCTCTTTGAGCACTGATAGTTTTGTAACGGTAGTGAAGAATGACACAAGTCATGATGAGAATTAGGAGGACAATGAGACCAAGAGTCACTGAAAATGCTCCAACAGCAATAATCTTTACCAACTCAGGATCTGTTCTATGGCAATTGTTTTTATCTGAAAAATGAATAAGGTATATCTAGATCATACTAAATTAATAACATCTGTTGTATAATAAAACACACAAGCTGGCATGCATGCATGCATTTTAAAATAAATTAATAATAATGTTACTATTATGTTCATCAGTTCATTGGAGTCAGAGTCATAAGACTGTGACATATGACATTACATACCATATCTTATAGCGGGAAAGTTTTGCAGGGTTTAGCTTTTGCACTTTTCAGGAATCACGTTCCATCGTGAAAGTTTTTATCCACAAAATTCGCCGTATAACGTACATAATTATGTATGAGCATTGCACAGCTCATTTGCAAAAGTTAAAACCTAAAAAAACTTTGACAAGAGACATCCGCAAAAGTTAGAAAGCTATATAGCATAAAACTTTCCTGCTACAACATGGAACTACATATCAGTGGTATTTCAAGTGTATAATTGCTGATATCACCTGAATCATTGGTTGGAGCAGATGTTAATCTTAGTGCCACCATTTCAGTCGTAACTTTCACAGCTTCTGAATCAGTGGGTATGGTAAACTGCTGATCGTTACAATTGTTTGTTGTACAACATATCCACTGTTCATTGGCATTGTTGAATGAGCCCTCACAAATAGTTTTGGATACTTCATTGAGTGTATTCTGTAGGCAACCCCTGTCTTCAATAAGTCTACCATTGTATATTTGTCTTCGATAGTAGCAATAAGTGGTTCCTGGATCACATTGCTCAGTGAAGGCAGTTTCGGACGAACAGGTTGGTGAAGAACGCTGAAATTCCCCTTCATAACAAGAACATTCAGAGACATCACAGAGACCTGTACATGTATGTATGTTTGACATAATGTATAATATGTTTGCACATGTGTGTATTATTATTATTATTATTATTATTATTATGTATTTGACATGCCACCAAGAGGCACAAAAGTGGACAAACAAAACACAAAATAGTTAAATTATATATAATAAATAGAAGAGAAACAGTTAACAATCTAATTAAGAAGCCACATCAGACTTCAGACGCCTCCGAGTTCTGTGTGCAACAGGGGCCCAAAATACATCATCCTGTGTCTCAATATGGAATCCAGGTATTTTCTCTCTAGGCTGGTACTCAAATGACAAACAGTCATCAGAATCAAAGTCACTAGTTCCACTGGAGTCAACAACGCCAACCTTGACAGCACCCCTACTGACCTTGATAGGTGACCAACTGAATGAACCATTTCCACGATCAACACATATTCCAGGAGCTTCACTACTCTCGTCAAAGTGATAAAAGACAGGAGGAGCAATGTCAGTTGGACTCAGTTGAGTCTCAGAGATGATACGTTCAGGATTCAAGTGACACAAAGTAATATCCAAGTTAGTGAGCTCTAGAGCTTGAGAAGATGTAGACTTGCACTTAGAGGGTTGAGGAGAGGAGTGATGGTCAGGTGTCGCCACAGGAGGGTGGTTGTCCATGGGAAAACTCTGCTCAGCACAGACTTGCACTAGACTCTCAGTGCCAACAGCAACAGATGGCTTGTCCTTGCTACACTTATTCTTTCTCCTTATTCTTCTCTTCTTTGACTTACTTATCTTATAATTAGACTTGGCCACAGCTGTCTCACAGGGGCTGGGCCAGAAAAAAGAAACTGAAAGACCTGCAGTTGTCCTCCTGACATTCCAGGAAGCTGTGGTCAGTTGTGCTCCTGCCTCTTGCATGCTAGCAAGGGCTGGTAAGGGAAATCCAAGCTTGTGCAAAGCTCCAAGACCACCATCAACAACTAACACAGAGACAACATTTTCAGGGGCAGTCATCTTTTTTTTTTTTTTTTTTTTTTT
>CAXIPT010000002.1:2899288-2935194 GCA_964030475.1 Tethya wilhelma
CACACACACACACACACACACACACACACACACACACACACACACACACACACACACACACACACACACACACACACACACACTCACAGCACCTCCTGGTGGGGGATCAGACACCTCTGATGGTCCTACCAGTGCTCCTGCCTACGCCATCGCTGTCATCACCGTCCTAGCCTTCATTGTGGTCGTCATTTCAATCATTATCGTAATAGTCCTCATCGTTCACTTCAACGGACCTCGTTCCAAGGGTACAAGCACCGGTACCCCTACCATAACGATGACAATCGACTCGGGGTCGTACGGCGAACCGAGTCTCAACGAACTCTTGGAAGATTCCGGAAGTGGATCCGGTCTACCATTGCTGACTCAGCGCTCCATTGCAGGACAGATTGCACTCCACGAACTCATTGGTAAGGGACGATTCGGAGAGGTCTGGAAGGGAACGTACAAGGGGGACGAGGTAGCCGTGAAAATTTTCCACACTAGAGAAGAAACGTCTTGGTTCCACGAGGTTGAGATTTACCAGACGTGTCTCATCCGTCACCCAAACATCTTACGTTTCATAGCTGCCGATAATAAGGACATCGGAATACAGACCCAATTGTGGCTGATCACCGAATTTTGTGAGTACGGTTCACTCTACGATCTACTGATACAGCGTACCCTGGACAAGACCACGGTACTGAGGTTGTGCTACTCTGCTTCAAGTGGGATCGATCATCTCCACACTGAGATTGTTGGCAAGGAAGGCAAACCATCGATTGCTCATCGCGATCTTAAAAGTCGAAATATTCTTGTGAAGGGTGACTTTACGTGTTGTATTGCTGATTTGGGTCTGTCCTTGAGGTACGATCGGTCTAGCGATTCGATGGAGGAGCCCCTGTCCAAACGAGCTGGAACGAAGCGGTATCTTGCACCGGAGATTATTGACGAGTCGATAAGTATGAAGAATTTTGAGTCATTTAAGAGAGCTGATATTTATTCGTTTGGACTCGTGATGTGGGAGATAGCGAGAAGAGGAGAGTGTGAAGGTGAGGGTGTGAGGGTGTGAGGGGTGATGAGTGATAGATGTGAGGGTGTGAGGGGTGATGGGTGAGTGTGTGATGTGTATGAGTGCATGAAGGTGTCATAGTTATAGTATGGGGAGGGGTTGCCAAACAATTAATGGTGTGAGTTTCGAAATTGCAAAAGTTCATAATAATAATTATCAGAGCAAAAAAAATTGTGCAAGTGTGCTAGCTGAGATCTCTTAATAATGTTATCCCCTAATAATGTTATTACACATCAAAGTTATAGCCTTACTCATATTTCCTTGAGCTGAGTCCCTTCATGTTCCCCAACCTAACCAAGAGTGTCTGGAAATCCTAAGAGTGTGCTCCTGCAGTACCATTTTGATGTGAACCAAACCCTTTTATAGTACCTCATCAAATGTACAGAGCAGGAAGGTGTCCCATGCAACTAGGCAGCCATGAGAGAACAATGAAATCTTAAGATCTTTTGAACTTTTGTACCCTAAACAGTGGAAGCAATAGAGTCTTTTGAGATGTGGTTTCTTTAAGATTAGCAGACAATGGGAATACAGGTAGAACTCTAATAATGAATCAGTTCCATTGTCTAGAGCCAATTATCTTTCTCAAATTTCCTCATTCAAAAAAAAAGCTTTGTTTTTAGCTTATAGCCTATAGTAGCTGGATGTATTATGGTAATCAAATTCAAGTATGTAACTACTATAGTTGCATGTGCTTTTTCTACATGTGTAGGAAATGTTAACTTGGAAGTGTCCAATTGTACCTCCATTTAGCACTAAAGGTATATCCCTTTGCAACCCATTATTCCTCACTTAACCCTCTCTCCCTAATGAGTCTTTGACATGATGCTATACATGATTCTCTCCACAGGAATCAATTGCAATGCATGCACCACATTTGTAGGTCAATTTGACCCTGTGTACTTATTACATGGCCATTTACTGAGCATCTAAAACTTGATAATAAACTTTTCGATTGTGCATTGTTATGCCTTGCGTGTGTATGAGGGGGGGGAGGGAGTTACTCACAAAAGTGTGAAGTATATGTGTGTCTGAGTTTTTCAGTGTAAAAATATGTTAACTGTTCACAAGCATGCTCTNAAAAATTAGTAGTGTAGGAATGGGCAGTGCAGTAAAAAGTATTGGAACAAGGCGTGTCTCAATTTCGGCACATGACTACTTCATTTTTTTATACCCAACTCTTGGCTGGCAGCCCAGTTTAAGTTACCTGTTTGCTATAGTTTGCTCCACTGCTTAGCCTACTAATTATAGTAGAAATATGAACCAATGCACTATTGTATGATCATATTGCATTTATGACACTTCTAGGATCCTTACAAGGGATCAAGATATAATAAAAATGAAGTAGTCATGTGCCGAAATTGAGACACGCCTTGTTCCAATACTTTTTACTGCACTGCCCATTCCTACACTACTAATTTTTTTGAAATATAATTATAACCCAAAATTTTTCAACATGTATAATGCCAAGTAGTCACGCTTAGCATACCAACAAAACTGATTTAATTTTGTCCTGCTGCTGGTTTGAAACCTTCCTTTCTGGGGTAACTTAAACTCCAGTATCACATTGGAGCTGGGATGCTGCTTCCTCAGATGCTATACTTGTCTCTTGTGCGGGTTCTAGTTCACGATCCAGTAATCCAGTTAGTTTCTATAGTGGTAGACATGTATGGTCACAGTAATACTAGCTTGAAAATTGAATGCTATCTAATTCTGTCCTGTATACATGTATTGCAAGCATGATCTACTAGGCTTACCCTCTCTCTCTCTCTTCATAAGCAGCTCTGAGTCTGCCACTATTTGGCAATGAACCATCATGGATATTGGTGGCCTGCTTGATGATCTCTTTCAATATCTGAAATCAGTACCAACAGGCTGAGCCTTCTCAAAACTTGGTCTTGCACTAGATACTTGTGGACCTCTGGAATATAGTTGGAATGGCATCAGATTTATGTCTTCTTTTCTCCTGCATGCCCCTCAGATCTGATCAGAGAAGTCAGGCAACCTCAAAATGGTCTCAGGCTGGACCTGACCAATTTGCTCTTGTTCTCTGTATTTTTTTTACCCATTGCAACGTATAACAGGATCTTTGGGAACTTGAAAAGACTGACATCTTCACAATATGTGTTAGAACATCCTGCAGCAACTCAGCGCTTCACTATGGGGGCTAGAAAACAGCAACCAGGCTATGCTTTGTGCTTCTTTGCGCTGAACGCGTTCCCCCCCGTGACGTCACACGTAAACCCCGCCCATCAAGGAAATACATTGCAATCTCATTTTGCAGTGATTTTTTAGCTCAATTCTTGGGGTTATTGTCCACTGTAGACTTGCAATAAAAAAAAACAAGCCTGATATTCCAAATGTACACCACCTGAGCTACAGTTTGATACCAAAAAATAAATTTTTCAGTTTTTCATGTCAGCCCCCCTTTAATTTTGCACAAAGTTAACAATAATTTATTTTATGTTGCCAATATTCTATATCGATCTGTCAATACTATACAGAATCATGACATGGTCCTTTTGTTCTGAGATACAGTCTGTAGATAGTGGTGAAACTCATGAGTCATCATAGTGAATAATTTAATTCACGCGTATTAGATATATAGACAGGAAGTAAAATTACTGATGCGTAGCAGCTCTACTATTATTATTATTATTATTATTATTATTATTATTATTATTATGTGGAATACACGCCACCAAAGGCGCAAAGAAAAAAAAACTACAGTACATAAAATTAATAATAGTAATTAGATATAAGTAAAGGAGAAGAGAATAGCTAGAAAATATTAGTCACAGCACAAATGAGTATATGTGCTTCCTGGTCAGGTGAGGAACCAGCTTGTGATGATCTCACTGCTCGAATATAGTTACCACGATACACATCCTCATTACAATAAACTTTTTGGAGTCTAGGATAAAATTTAATATTAAAACCGGGGACCGAGTATGCTGACTGGAGACTGTCCAGAAAGAGATTTCAAATGAATGAACTCTGGGATCTGAGTGATCTTTGATAAAAGGCTAAAGAGCGGCGGATAATCTGATTAAAGAGACTGGGTAATCCTGCAGTACAGTGGAGAACGCATGTGTGACAACGAAAGGGGAGATGCCAAATCTTCCTAAGCGCATTGTTGAAGGAGACTTCCAGAGTTAAAGTCCCAGTCTTGTTTCCTTCCTTTTTACAGCATTGCCCATTCCTACACTGCTAATTTTATGAAATTTTTACTATATATAATACTTGTTTGTTCACTTTTTTCAACACTAAGGTGCTCAATTGCAATGGAGTATAAGCTTTCAGAGACTGGTCAGTCTCTACAAAAAGCATGAGCTACTGCTTTCAAGTATACACTGGATGCGCATGCGCATTAAACCACTTGGTCTGTTGACGACCTTTACCTACACCAAGATGGCTACATTCAAGTACAGTATTTTATACCAGAGTTTTAAAATGCTTAGATTTTGTTGGTTAAATAGCTTTTAGGCACCAAACGAGTATAAAAGGACGTAGTTCAGATGAAGTCAAGTTGTATGGTAGGCCGTTTGTTTCAAAATTATTTTTCTACAATAAAAGGGGGAAAAAATTGATTCAATCGATAATCACTCATCAATCCATGGTCACAATCAACTTGATTGATAATTAATCAACTCAGTCAAGCGATGTACAACTGTGATTTGCAATCAACTTGATTGATTTTAATTATATACCTCAATAGATCAATCAATCACTCAATTAACTGTAATGTTTGCAATCGACTTGATCGATATATAATCATCCAAATTGACCAACTCAATCGACCAAAGTGAGCAACCGTGATTTGCAATCAACTTGATTGATTAATATTTACGTATCGACGCAGCGCACACGTACACCCGGCCGCGCGCGCGCCCGGGCCCACGTGCAAGAGCACGTGATCAATTTTTACTGTGCATGCAGCCAGAGGAGGTACGACACGAGTGCGCCTTTGCTGAGCTGGCAAACGGGGTGCACGTGATCAACTCTCATTGTGAAGTATTGCAGTCACATGATTGGAATGTAATTAACAGACTTGCCAGCTCAGCAAAGGCGCACTCGTGTCGTACCTCCTCTGGCATGCAGCTAGCTACGAAGCTATAGTGAACACGTGTACTGTTTGGCGGCTTCAAGCAGATCAAAAAGTTTTTGTTTCTAGTATGGCTACAGAAGAAAAAAACGAACAGGACCAGGTAAATATACCAGCGGCTGTCGGACTCTTGAATATGGTTAAGTTTTACTAGCTATAACCAGTGTATTTTCAGCTTGCAGGTATTTTGAATGAACCGGCTTGGGTATGAGGGGGAAATTTTCTCTAGATTTCGAAGAGAAAATGTAAGTTAAAATTTTTGTTGGGTTAAAAAATTATGTTCAGGGATTCTAATTAATGCGCCGCTCTGCACGCAGGTTAATGTAGAGACCATCAAGCTGTTGACTGATGATCAATTGAATGAATTGGGCATCACAAAAATTGGTGATAGAGCCCAACTGCGTAGAAAATGCCGAGATTCAGAACAAAGTATGTGTGGTTCAGTGCATGCATGAGTATACTGATATGCTGGATTACTTGCCGGTCTAGGTGAGAGAGTATCCCGTGAAGTGAATTAAGACGGTGATGGGATCACTTCCTACTGTTACATACGATCCAGTAAGCAAGTCATTTTCCTCTATACCAAGAAGACCAAAAAGNCATTCCTACTATATGTACTACCGTACGTATGATAAATTAAGTATCTAGAGGGATGTTTACTTGCATGATATGCATGCATATAAGCTTGGCGCTCAGTTAACTGTCTGGGAGACGCATGAATGACTGAAAATGAAGTAGTCATGTGCCGGAATTCCAAGTCTTGCCTTGTTTCATTACTTTTTCAAGCACTGCACATTCCTACACTGCTATTTTTTTATGAAATTTCTACTACTTGTAATAATGAGAGATCAAAATGAAAATAAAGTAGTTTTATATATGTACCGAACTGAAACATACATGCCTTGCTTCAATATTTTTACAGCACTGCCCATTCCTATATACACTAATTTTACTACTTGTAAGGGAATGATTAAGAAGTATATGCATCAGGCATTCATAATTTTCATTTTATGGGTTTTATGTAGTCACAATAAGCTATAATGGTGCAATGTTAACCATTTAGTCTACAGTATCATATGATTGTAATAATTATGTACACAAACAATAAAACACCTTTGTAGTAATCTCTTTGAATCACTTCCAGTGCTCCATAGTCATCACTCATATAAGCTCCATATGCTATGATATCCCAAGAAGGGCAGGGGTGGTCATCAAGAAAGAGTTGCAATATAGCTTCCTTGCGTTTCGAAAAATCATGATGAACACTCTCAATCTCCTCTACCTTTGATTGTGGTACGCCGAGCCTGCCTGACAGTTCACCATCTGAACTCCAAGCAGAGTCAGGAAGTGATTTCAAAACTTCAGAAATATTGTTGATGGTGAGAGTGGGCTCTAAAAATGAAGATAATAATTATAATATTATTGATTGAGTGCATGCATTAACCAATTGTATGTGATTGACGCGCCGCGTCAACACATGCATGGTCAAACCGCGGTTGACGGGCCGCGGTTAATGCGTCATGGCTGTTCTAGCAACTTTTTTGCAAACAAAGCAATTAGCTAGCCCTAAACTTTAAACTTCATATACGAATATAGGTAAGGGACTACTCTACTAAAATATCAAGTCAGAGTTAGAACTGCTTGTAAGGCATGGCACTACTCGTCACTGAGTGACTAACGATCACGATCTTCGTGATCGCGATTGGAGGGTTTAGAGCAACGTTTCAATTTCCACAAACCTTCAGAGGATAAGCTTGAAACTTGCTACATAGGTGCAGAGATAGGTAGGCTATATAGCCATAGCATCGCTTTTGTAAGCCTGGTTGGCTAGCTGGAAAAAAAGCTTTAGACATGCAGCTATGTCCTCGCGTATTAGACCCTCCCGTACATTAGGCTTTTTTTACCAGCAAAAGCTTCACTAAGCAACAAGCTATAGACTTGGATTATAGTTAGCTTGATTGTTGCTTAGCTGCATCATAAAAGAAACTTTGCCCATGCAATCTCTTTTAGTATTAGAAACACAAAAGGAAAGCGTAGCTACTAAAAATTAAAAATTTAATTTAGCGGATGACGTCATTCACTTCAAAAGAATTCAGCGTATAATCGGTTAATCATACATACGATATTTAGATAATGACTAAATAAATACGTATTTTTAGCTGAAAAACTACTGTTAGGTAACAGTATGTGACATGCACTTACAAATTATGACATTAAGAACTTTAGCTACTTCTTTTCTGGCTTTTTTTTCGGTACTTCTATATCATACGTACGGTAGTATGTATAGTAGGAATGGGCCGACTGTCCCATTGACACAATACAAAATGTTCATGCTTATAAACTTTCAGGGAATGAAAGCTAAGCCTTCAAATGCATTTAATAGCTAGCCTCGTTCCCAGGCTCCCCCCTCTCAGATAGTACGGAAAGGAAAGGGGGGAGCCTGGTCGCCAATCTCACCAGACACACGTCATTGGCGATTACAACGTATGGTTGAGAGCGCGCTCTTTCCTGGGTTTTTGCCAACAGCTTTCAAAAGAATTTTACAGTCTGTGAGATCGAGATAGGAGGGTCAGGTAAGTGAAAAAAGAAAGTAGTTAACAGGAGGCTTGTTGTATTTAGCAGTAGTTCAATTTTATNTTGTTTTCATGCAATTGAGCACCTTAGTGTTTAAAAAAGTGAATGAACAAGTATAATAAAAATTTTATAAAAATGAAAAGTGTAGGAATGGGCAGTGCAGTAAAAAGCAATGAAACAAGGTAAGTCTCTGAATTTCGGCACATGACTACTTCATTTTTGTACCCAACTCTCATACGTTACTGTGTACCTACATTCTACATGCTTGTTACTTTATTTAAATTAATCAAGTGATTGCTTGCATTGAGCCAAATGGCTGACAATTATTACTGAATGATGGAATTAGAACTTGCAATCAGTGACTCATAAAAATGAAGTAGTCATGTGCCGAAATTCAGAGACTTACCTTGTTTCATTGCTTTTTACTGCACTGCCCATTCCTACACTTCTCATTTTTATAAAATTTTAATTATATAATAATATATGTCTGTGCTTGGCCACCATTTTGTTCAAATTTTGGGTGGAAATTATCATACGTATGGTAGTACGTATAGTAGGAATGGGCCGACTGTCCCATAGACACAATACAAAATGTTGCTCACTATAAAATCTAGTCAAACAAAATTAAGCCTTCAAAGTTGCTCAAAGGCTCTCACTGACAGATTACCAACTGCATGCAAGGTCTAAAGCTCACAAAAACTTTCCTCAGCACTCGTAGAGAGCACTAATGAGAAGCCACCATAGTGCCATTTTTGTTCTCTAACGTACTTCCTTACTGACTTACTTGAAAACTATTTCCAGTGGGCAGAAGAACCAGAATGTGTTGAACCAACTTTGACAACACAAAGTAAGTTCCTTTCATGGGTAGTATTATTCCTTTATACTCATTTCAATCTCAAATAGGCCTAAACAAAAACTAGAAAAGCTTTGAAACTTAGTGTATAAATTCATGTACTTCAATGCAGCCATCTTTGCATCAAAGGTCATTATCCACGTGGTATTATTTTGCGCATGCGCATTAGCTTCCTCCAGCATAATGAAATGCCTTGTAGCTGCTACTCATTACAAGACATGCTAGTATCACTGCGTGACATTCAGTAGTTGTAGTTGTGATGAATAAATGAATATCATTATAGTACTTCAGAACTCGAATACAAAGTTTGAACTCAAAAATAAAGCTAGCTACATTAAAGAAACTATAGAAAAACTTACTACTTCAGACCTCTCAAGTCTCATGCCTTAGGCGTGAGTCTCAGGATTTAGCAAGCAATCTCACGCTCTCACGCCCAGTAGTCTTCAATCTCACGCTTCAGAGTGAGCTGTAATCAGCTTCTATTAGCTTCTTTTCCTTGTAAAACCGTTGTACTAGCTAAGCACAAAAGCGTGCTAAATTCTTGGCGAGACCATTGTTTTTCGGCATAGGTCGTCAAAATTAAAAACTATCTGGCAAATACACTCAGGATAAATTACGCAAAAACAAGGCTAAATTATGTGCGCACCAGAGGTAGGCATATCTCACGCATTAATTGCTTAATTTCGGCCAATCTCACTCCTAAAAATACAGAGTCTCACACCTGCAAAAAAATCAGCTTGAGAGCTAAGCTACTTTGTGTTATAAAGCGCCCAGTAAACTTCTGGTACTTTCATAATGAAAAAATATCTTTCTTGTTTACTAAAACTTTCACATGACTTGCTATAATATTATAATCTTTGCTGATGTCGCAGCTTAGTTGGCACACAAAATAGGTATGTCTTACACCATTCCAAACCTTGAACTGTGCTGCACTGCAAAAAAAGTTGTGATTATCACGCAAAAGTGTGCATGAAAAGTTGCCACAATGATGACACAAAAAACATGCGTGAGGGTCATGCACACAACTTTTGTGTACTCTGACCATTGGTGCGTGTTCGTTTACACACTGTAGTGTGAAACTCATGCACACCTTCTTTTTTGCGATACTTTTAATTTGCGTAGTATTCACACTACAGTTTTTGCAGTGTAATCTTTAATTTTATCCATGCATACCTTTTAATTAGAGAGAATTGTGAGAGAAATAACTAGGGGCTCACTTATAATACTTTGATACTGTGCCTGTAGTTCTATTGGCAAGAGGGGTGTGATCAAGCTGAATGAGCTCAAGAAGAGAAGTTTTGTTGCAGTCTTCCAGCCGACTAATGACATTTTTGTTATGTAAAATTTGAAGTTTAAAGTGGTATGTACTAGAAACAAAATAGTACTTTGTTTTGAAAAGTTTTTAAACTCCTAGTAATGACATTAAAAAGTAAAAAAAAGAATGAATCATTAGTATTCATATATACAAAAGTTACAAATGAAGTGTGGTATGCGTGGACGTTCAATAGTAGATAATTATTGACAAGTACAGGCTCTGAATGTCATCCATGTCTTGTAATGTTAAGCTTTTTGTAGGGACTAACCAGTCTCTGATAGTCTCCACACAGTAGTGTTGAAAAAAGTGAATGAACAAGTAGTAAAAATTTCAAAAAAATAAGCAGTGTAGGAATTGGCAGTGCGGTAAAAAGCATTGGAACAAGGCTTGTCTCAATTTCTACTTCATTTTTTATGCCCAACTCTTGGTTGGCAGTCCAGTTTAAGTTGCCTATCATACGTACGGTAGTACGTATAGTAGGAATGGGCCGACTGTCCAATAGAAAATGTTGCTCACTATAAAAATCTAGTCAAACAAAATTAAGCCTTCAAAGTTGCTCAAAGGCTCTCACTGACAGATTACCAACTGCATGCAAGGTCTAAAGCTCACAAAAACTTTCCTCAGCACTCGTAGAGAGCGCTAGTGGGAAGCCACCATAGTGCCATTTTTGTTCTTCTAACTGACTTACTTGAAAAGAATTTCCAGAGAACCAGAATGTGTTGAGCCAACTTTGACAGCACAGAGTAAGTTCTTCTCATAGGTACTACATTCCTTGATACTCGTTTTCATCATAAATAGGCCTTAACAAAAACTAGAGAGCTTTGAAACTTAGTGTATAAATTCATGTACTACAATGCAGCCATCTTTGTGGGTAAAGTTCAAAGGTCATTAATCCACGTGGCATTATTATGTGCATGCGCATTAGCCTCCTCTAGCATAATGTAGTGCATACAGCTGCTACTCAAGCTTTTTTTTAGGGACTAACCAGTCTCTGATAGTCTACACACTGTAGTGTTGAAAAAAGTGGATGAATAAATATTAAAAATTTCAAAAAAATAAGTCGTGTAGGAATAGGCAGTGTGGTAAAAAGTATTGGAACAAGGATGGTCTCAATTTCGGCACATGACTACTTAATTTTCATTTTTGGTTCTCCAGTTTATTAAGTTACCTGTCTGTTATATTATTTTTACTCCTGGACCACTGCTTAGCCAACTGATTAGTAGGAATTTGAACCAATGCAGCAGGTACTTATGTGTTGTCATTGCACTTATGACACTGAGGGTCCATATGAGGGAGGCAATAATAAAAATGATGTAGTTATGTGCTGAAATTGAGACATTCCTTGTTCCAATACATTTTATCGCACTGCATGCCCATTCCTACACGACTTATTTTTTTGAAATTTTTTAATTACTACTTGTCTTGTTATGGTTTACTCCACTGCTTAGCCAACTGATTAGCAGTGGCGTAGCCAAACCAGGGCCTACCAGGGCCTGTGCCCTACCATTAGTTCATCGAGCCCTACCAAATTACCAATCAGCTGGCAGTCTGTTCATTCAGCACAAACTCATGTGAGCAACAAGACTGTAATTTTAATGGCTGGGAAGGATATCTGACACTAATAATGACTGATGTAGCAAATTCAGACTGCTCAGAACTTCTAAAATGGCATTTTCAAAGCCAAATTCTCGAAATTTTCGCCGTGAAATAAAACGGTAAAGGTCGTCAAGCAAAAAAAGGAGTAGCTCAATTGTTTCAGTGCCCTACCAACTGTTAGTGTCTATAGCTACGCCACTGCTGATTAGATTAAACCAATGAAGCTATAATATTATGACATTGAGGATCCATATTAGGGATCAAGAATAAATCAAAAATGAAGTAGTCATGTGCCAAAATTGAGACATGCCTTGTTCCAGTGCTTTTTACCGCACTGCCCATTCCTACACTGTTTATTTTTTTGAATTTTTACTACTTGTAATTATTATGGATCAATGAGCTCATGTAGACTGCATGGACACGCAAAAGTTAAAAAATACAAAACATTGGAAATGTTAATTGTTTAATGAGACAAAGGAATGACCAAATCGAAAGCAAGCTTATTCCTACAATCATGTGACTTTTTTTTTTTAAAATTGATTGCATAATACAGACCGTGACCATACATACTAATTTATTTACCTCGTACTGTCTTTACATATCTCTTAACTTGCTTCAGAATATTTGCTTGCCCCGTAAAGTGCAACCAACCGGCAATCCAAGTAAAATCAGCAAAAGGACTACATTTTAGATACCATTCTATATATTTTGGCTTTCTCTCCTCTTCTGTATAACACTGCTGTCTTATTTCTTCTCTCTTACTGGGTGGTATTGCAATGCAATAATCCAGGTTGTCTGTAGTCAAAGCACTAAATAGTGACATCAGAGTCTTAACATTCAGGTTGGGATCTGTGGAAACACACAAATGCAAAATTGAAATTGGGAATCATACACGTACACCAATTATAACTGTGAGGAAAGCCCTCCAGTCCCAGAGGAGGTATACTACACACAAGTGTCAATTAGCGCATTCCGTGCAATCACTTGACCACCATGCATAGTTTGGTATTAAATTTGGTCACTTGAACCTACCATGGTGAGTCAGCAAAAACATTGCATTGACACTTGCGTGTTGTACCTCCTCTGCTCCAGTCCTATACTCTAGCTAATTCTGTCGGAACTATATATAAATAATTAATTTTGGTTGCATAGGTGTTGCTGAGCATACATGCATAGATGATTTTAATATTGACATATGAAATAAGTATTATACTGACAACATATAACAACTGCATGCTATATAATTATTAATTATTACTTTGTGTCCTCTGAATGTATCACATCACCTAATACAAGTATAGTAAAAATTTCATAAAAATTACAGTGTAGGAATGGGCAGTGCAGTAAAAAGTAAGGAAACAAGGCATGTCGCAATTTCGGCACATGACTACTTCATTTTCATTTTTGATTCCTCATATATACATCCTGTCATATGAAAATAAATATTGATATGCTTCAAACAATGTTGTACATGCCTGGATAAAATAATGGTTTGAATTCATAGATCATGCATGCCAATCAGTATGATGCAGAGTGTGCCACCTTATGGTCAGGTTACTGCATGACAGGGAGTGCCGATTTGAGGTGTGGAACTTAACTGTTAGCTAGCTAAGTGGGGGAAAGTATATAAGCAGGCAATCTAGGCAAAGTTGTTCCTCAATACTCTACTTGAGCATAAAAAAATGAAGTAGTCATGTGCCGAAATTGCGACATGCCTTGTTTCCTTACTTTTTACTGCACTGCCCATTCCTACACTGTAATTTTTATGAAATTTTTACTATACTTGTTCATTCACTTTTTTCAACACTAAAGTGAGGAGACTATATCAGGGACTTAGTAAGTCCTTACAAAAAGCTTGAGTAGCAGTACTATTAGGCTAATGCGCATGCGCATTAAATCCCACGTGGATAGATAACGACCTTTGACCTCTACCTACAAAAGATGGCTGCATTGAAGTGTATCAATTTATATACTAAGTTTTAAAGCTTTCTAGCTCTTGTTTTAACACATTTGGGCAGAAAGCGATTGTAAAAGGCACTAGTCCAGATGAGAACAAGTTGTTCTGTGTAGTCAAAACAAGCTCAACGTCTTTTGTTTCTCTGGAAATCGCTTTCAAGTAAGTTAGTTAGTAAGTAAGTAAGTAAGTAAGTAAGTGAGAACAAAATTGCGTGGGTGTAGCTTCTAACTAGCGCTCGCTACGAGTGCTTATGAAAGCTTCTGTGAGTTTTAGGCCATGCAAGCGTTTGTTAATCTGTCTGAGAGAGCTTCTGAGCAAGTTTGAAGGTTTAACTTGTCTTGCCAGATTTTTATGGTGATAAACATTTTGTATTGTGTCTATGGGACAGTGGGCCCATTCCTACTATACGTACTACAGTACGTATGATAATCTTAGTTTTACTAAATTGTTTATCTGCTATGACAGGACAACTATACTAATTTAAATTGTCAAAAAATTATACATACCAAAGGTTGTCAATGATTGTCGATATCAAGCATGCAAGTCACTTATTATTTAACAAGTAGTAAAAATTTTATAAAAATGAGAAGTGTAGGAATGGGTAGTGCGGTAAAAAGCAATGAAACAAGACAAGTCTGAGACTCTGAATTTCGGCACATGACTACTTCATTTTTATAAGTGAATTACAAATTTGAATTCCATCATTATAAATGTCGGTCGTTTGGCTCATGAGTCAATGCAACAGCATGCAATCATGCACTTGACTATAATTTGGATAAAGTAACAAGCATTTAGAATGTTGATAACACAAAGAATAGGGCACAAAAAATGAAGTAGTCATGTGCTGAAATTTAGAAACTTGTCTCGTTTCATTGCTTTTTACCGCACTGCCCATTCCTACACTTCTCATTTTTATAAAATTTTTACTACTTGTTCATTCACTTTTTTAAACACTAAGGTGCTCAATTGCATGGAGACAATCACACAGCAAAGACTAGTCAGTCTCTAAAACGGTGTACATTTGATGCGCATGCGCATTATATGCATGCAAACCACGTGGTCTATTGACGACCTTTACCTACATCAAAATGGCTAAATAAAAAGTACAGTATTTTATATCAAGAGTTTCAAAGTTGCCTAGATTTTGTTTGCTGCGTTTTCGCCAGCAAACGAGTCGAAAAGGACGTACTACAGATGAAATGAAGTCCCACTATATGGTTAAAGTTGGCTCAATGCCGTCTGTTTGTCTGGAAATCGCGTTCAAGTAAGTCAGTTAGGAAGGAAGGAAGGAAGAAAGGAAGGAGAACAAAATTGCACTCTTGTGGCTTCTCACGAGCGCTCTCTCCAGAGTGCTCTAAAAACTTTCTACCAGTCTTCTTGGTTAATACAGTAAGCTAATTAACTGTCTGTGGGAGGCTATTAAATGCATTTGAAGGCTTAGCTTTCTTTCCCTGAAAGTTTATAAACATGAACATTTTGTATTGTGTCAATAGGACAGTCGACCCATTCCTACTATACGTACTACTGTACGTATCATACGTACGGTAGTAGGTATAGTAGGAATGGGCCGACTGTCCCATAGACACAATACAAAATGTTGGTCACTATAAAAATCTAGTCAAACAAAATTAAACCTTCGAAGTTGCTCAGAGGCTCTTACTAACAGACTAAGGTAAAACGGGGTAATTTGGGACACTCTTTCGGTCTTCCAATTTATGTCTAGTTTTATTTTGGCAGTAGCAGACCTATCTGGAAACTAATACTGCAGAACTAAACTATAATGTATCTAGTTTTAGAAATGCAAACCTGAAGTTGCTGGTCCTAGTACTTTGTGTGCAGTGAGCAGTTTAACTAACCGCTCTCTAATTTAGCGAAATAATGAGCGTGCGGGGTAATTTGGGACGCATGCCATTTGTCAGGATTGGAGTGATTCAAAGCAGTGAAAACAAAGAATCATACACTTCAGACTCCCTTCAGTTTATCTGGACTGAAAGTCGAGCTTGAAACAAATTCATCTTCATCATGTGGCCAAGTTTATTGGAAGTATACAGAAATTAATAGAAAAATATTATTAAAAGTGCTGTGTATGTGATTCTATTTTATGATTTTGGTCATTTAGTACCAGAATATGTGTAAGAAGATGAAATTAAGCTATCTACGTATGTATGAAGAGATTGTAGAGCTGTATCACACGGGGGAGAGGAATAATAGCTGATTCTCACTAACAGCCCCGCCCACTTTCTATGGATGTGCTCGCTTTTGACCCTGCTAGCTCTTCGTGTGCAGTAGCCATAAACATAAATTTGTGATATCAGGTAGAGAAGATAATGTATTATATGTAGAAACTCTTTTGGACGAATGCTTAGTAGTTTTCTGTCCTAAAAATTAAACATTGTAATGTTTTTATCAGCAAACGGTCAATTTCGCGTAAGAGGTATCCAGGAAAAACAACTGTTTAACTACAAACCATCCTGGTAGCTTTCCTTGTTTTCAGCCAGGAGGAGGTAAAACCCGGAAGTGTCCCAAATTACCCCGCGTCCCGAATTACCCCGTTTTACCTTACCAACAGCATGCAAGGCCTAAGACTCGCAAAAACTTTCCTCAGCACTCGTAGAGAGCGCTAGGGGAAGCCACCATGGTGCCATTTTTATTCTCTAACGTACTTCCTTCCTAACTGACTTACTTGAAAAGGATTTCCAGAGAACCAGAAAGTGTTCAGCCAACTTTGACAGCACAAAGTAAGTTGTTTTCATAGGTACTACATTCCTTGATACTCGTTTTCATCATAAATAGGCCTAAACAAAAACTAGAAAGCTTTGAAACTTAGTGTATAAACTCATGTACTACAATGCAGCCATCTTTGTGGGTAGAGTTCAAAGGTCATTATCTTCCACGTGGCATTATTATGCGCATGCGCATTTNCAATGGAGTATAAGCTATCAGAGACTGGTCAGTCTCTACAAAAAGCATGAGCTACTGCTTTCAAGTACACTGGATGCGCATGCGGAAGCATGCAAACCACGTGGTCTGTTGACGACCTTTACCTACATCAAAAATGGCTACATTCAAGTACAGTATTTTATATCAGAGTTTTTAAAATGCCTAGATTTTGTTTGTTACATAGCTTTTAGGCACCAAACGAGTATAAAAGGACGTAGTTCGGATGAAGTCAAGTTACACTGTACAGTTAAAGCTGGCTGAATGCCTTTTGTTTGTCTGGAAATCGCGTTCAAGTTTGTCAGTTAGGAAGGAAGGAAGGAAGAAGAAAACAAAATTGCACTGTTCTGGCTTCCCGCCAGCGCTCTCTCCAGAGTGCTCTAGAAAGTTTCTGTGAGTTTTGTTGATGCATGCACTTAGAAAACTATCCAAGGGAGGCTTTAATCCATGTCTGAAGGTTTAGCTGTCATTCTCTGAAAGTTTATGAGCATAAACATTTTGTATTGTGTCTATGAGACAGTTGGCCCATTCCTACTATACGTACTACCGTACGTATGAAAAAGCAAGATTCAAATATAAGATCCAAAATTAAAAATTTTTTTCCATGGAGATTCTGAAATTTCGAATAGCTTGTCACAATGATCTAAGCCTCTTTTGTAAGGCCTATAATCACTCATTGACAAGTTTAGGCCACATGCAGAAGCAAAAATTAACCTACTCACTCAAGCTTATAATTATAAAGGCCTACGAGCTTAGATATAGATTCTGAAGCTGCCTTTGCAGCAGAATTATTAATATGCATGCAGTTTCAAGCAGATTTTAATTTTCGTAAATGCAGTGTCATACGAAAATTTTTGAACTACAAAAATTTCCCGATCTATGGTATGTACAACACTGCATGGAGTGTTAGATATAACAACCTGAAAAATTTTTTGGTCCATAATGGGGTGTTGATGGATACTATATTTCTAACAGGGTACTATATGGCTCATGCACAGGTAGAGTAAGCCACTGATTATCAGCCACCATCAATTTCCGACATGATTTCTGACTGGCCTATGGGTGCTACTTCAAGTTTGGTACCAAAAGATAGCCCATGAAAAATTATCCTTGGTTACAATATGAATTACATGCATCATATAGGTGGGATGGAATTCATGGAAATGACTGCTACGACATTATTGTAGCATAATATTATATTCTATATATGTTGGAAAAAGTGAACAAATAAGTATAGTAAAAATTTCATAAAAATTAGCAGTGTAGGAATGGGCAGTGCTGCAAAAAGAAAGGAAACAAGGCTGGGACTTTAAATTTCGGCATGCACATGACTACTTCATTTTCAAAGTTTTCCAAGCTCATATAGGTTGCCTGCATGTATACCTTAATAAAAATTTTATAAAAATGAGAAGTGTAGGAATGGGCAGTGCAGTAAAAATTAAGCAATGAAACAAGACAAGTCTCTGAATTTCGGCACATGACTACTTCATTTTTAGTACCCAACTCTCATATGCTACTCTGTACCTATACACTCTACATGCTTGTTAATTTATCTAAATTAATCAAGTGATTGCTTGCATTGACTCATGAGCCAAATGGCTGACAATTATCATTGAATGATGGAATTCAAACTTGCAATTAACTCATGAAAATGAAGTAGTCATGTGCCGAAATTTAGAGACTTGTCTTGTTTCATTGCTTTTTACTGCACCGCCCATTCCTACACTTCTCATTTTTATAAAATTTTTATTATACTTGTAGTAATGTAAACCACTTTGTATGTGAACTGTTAGCCTCGTCCCCAGGCCCGAAAGAAAGGGCCTGGTACACACTGTTTGCACATGCACTCAATCTTCGGAATTCCAAGGAAAATGTATACTATCCACGGTACGTTCGTATACTTTAACGTCACTTCTCAATTAGTGCACCTTGAACTCCCATTCTAAAAGTATGAAGAAAAGTGATCATCCACAGAATAGCAGTATTTTTAGCCAAAGTTTTGGGCTGAGAGTAGATTGCTGGATGTATTTCTACCTATCTGTCACTTTGAATTAGATTAATTTTGTCCTATTTTCACAAGACAGACACTCACCACTGACAATTTCTCAACTTTGTCGAGACAAATGTTGGTTGTAAGCTTTTGATGTATAATGAGATAGTACTGGCAATTAGTTGCTCTACAACTAATAAATCTAAATATGCTCGCAGACGCTTTCTAAGGGACCCTAAAACTGTTTGAGCGTTCTATATACATACGTCATTTATGAACACACCTGTGATGTATGTTGACTCTAAGACGATGTGTACTATACTGTACTCTGAACTGTGTAGTGTAATGTAATTAACCCTTGGTGCGCATGCGCAGCAGGGGTTATGGTAGTCGTTTTGTGTGTGTGTGTGTGTGTGTGTGTGTGTGTGTGTGTTCCAACTATATCTCAAGAACGGCAGCTCCAGTCTTCAAAAGCGGCATACCAAGGTAAAATAATCGAGATTATCTAAAAAAATTACACAAAGAATTCAACAAAAGCCTGTAGTTCCTGAGATATGAGGCTTTTCAGCCTCTTTGAGCGCTAAGCTTCGAGGCCACACCCATAATTTTGGGGGACGAGCCTGAGCGAGCTTCATAGCATAGACAGTAGAAGCTTAGCTACTGATATGAAATGGCCTGAGGTCCTTTTACAAAGCAACAAAAGCCTATAGTTTCTGAAATCTGAGGCTTTTCAGCCTATCTGAGCTAAGCTTCGAGGCCACACCCATTCATCCTGTTAAAATTTTGGGGCAAGCATGAGGGGCGAGCCTGAGCGAGTCCCATAGCATAGCTGCAGACATGCTTATTGATACACACTCATCCAACTACATTATACAGAAATAACAAATTATAATATTAGACTACACAATAGACTGCTATAATATATCAAATACCATCAATACTTATAAGATTCAGTATGTATACGCACCAAGGGTTGTGCACCTAGGTGCCTTCATTATTAAGTTGTGCTTATGTGACGTCAGTAATTAACTAGTGTATTTAAAGCTATTGGTTTTGTGTAACTTCAGTCTGTGACTGTTATTCAAGAATACATTTTGAACTATTGTTGACTGGTAGAGCGCTAGCATGCCTACTGATGGCGAGGACAGAACAACACCTACAAATCATGCATCTCAAAACCGCGTGGTTTCACGGCGATAATTACACGCATGCGCAAACAGTGTGTACCAGGCCCTTTTTTGAGGGCCTGGGAACAAGGCTAGTGTACTGTAAACCACTTCATGATATAGTCCTGGCTCCTCCTCTACTACTATGCTAACATATTGTAACATTTTGGCTCCATCTTCAACAAAAATAGCAAAATTTAATGCCAGTAAAATACATAGAATGTAAAATCCGTGAAAAAATCTACCTGTAAATAATAGAGCGTATTCATGTGACGTCAAAAATGGGGCGGGACTTGCCGCGAAGCAAACGGCAGCCATTTTGGTGCACATTGTGACACTGTCCAGGAAAAAAAAATCAAGATTTTCTGCAACTGTTCTTTAGTACACCAAGTTCTTTTGAGTTGAACTGATCTAATTCATTCCTAGTAGTTGTTTTGTTCACTAAAACTGGATTCCTAGTGATTTTCATGGTCCCGGCTAGGGCCTCTTGATTCATGCTTTGATGCCGCCAGAGTAACAAACAAGGAGGAGTCATCTCTAAACTTTACCTGCTGCAAAGAGTTGAGACCATCGTGACAATTATTATAACTCAGGTACAGGAGCACTGATAAACACCAAGATAGAGCAGTAAACGAAGAGTCAAAACCATTGGCAGCTGCTGTTATTGTGCACCAAAATGGCCGTCCGTGGGTAATCTCGCGCCGCGTTTTTACGTCACATGAATACGCTCTATTGTAACATTAAAGTAGCTGAAATACTGCAACTCTCACCCTCCTCACCTGTATAGCTGTGTTATCACTTGAAGTTGATGGTCTCTCCTCAGTACTATACGAAGTGACATTGTAGTTTCATGACTTAGGCCTAAAATTTTTTTTTATGATAGCTAGGATTTTAGCATAATTAGTTATTAAATTTGTTTCAGCTTGCCGTACGTATCGTAAACTTTGGCAAACCGGTACATACTGAGTACAGACTTTATTTCTACTTTTACAATACAGCAGTGAGTCTGATAAAGCACGATATTATTATTTTTACACAAAAATACTAGTATCATACAAAAGGCCTGCAATTTTTGCTGTTTGGCCAAAAGGGGACTTCCATGAAAGCAGGAAGCCCCTCTGGATCCGCCACTGCTATCCATAACTCGAGATTAAGAATTTATAATTATGTCATCGAGAATAAGGCGGTTGCCTAGTTACCTGCCGTGTGTACTTGCATTACATAATTCAATGTTTAATGGGGCGTGCGTGAGTTCTAGTGTGACACCATGCTTGACCCCAAAATGTTGTAGGCATTTGCTATTGTGAAGGGGGGGAGACTGGGAAAGCCGGAATCACTGTATAATATTAAAAACCTGCATGGCCTCCCGCTTTATTTTGTACAGCTCCTTCTCTTTGGCCCAGCTGGTGTTGGCAAAACCTGCACCAAGGCAATAATGCTAGGACAAGAGATACCAATAATCCGACGAAGCACGCCCTTGGCCGAAAGGGCTGTTCACGTCTATAAAGCTCAAATTGCATCATCAAAGTGGGAGGAGCTTAGCCATGAAGATCAGGAAAAGATTGTAGCACAAGCCGTCTTTTGCTGTGAAATAGATGAGTCCAATATCCCTTCTTTTCTTGAGACAGAAGGAATTGAAGAAGTTTATTCCCAAATAGAAAAGGTCACTGAAGAAGAGCCACTCCCAAAACGTCAAAAGTTAATGAATGACCCAGATCCCTCCTCTGCCACTGCAAAACCAAGATCTAAGCTAAAATCTCAATCACTGATAGCAACAACTGACGACAAGCTTCTTGTGCTTATGGATAAGTGCTCCTTTGATGAACCAATGGACAGGATCAGCCGTGTACAGATGACTGATTCTGGAGGCCAGCCCCAATTCCATGAAGTGTTGCCGATCTTTCTTCGTGGTACTTCTGTGTACGTCTTTTTCCAGAAGCTTTCAGAAATGCTCGACGAGTACTCCAAAGTTGAATACTTTGACGAAAATGGGCAATCTGTCTGTGAACCGTACACAGCATCCCTTACAAATCTTCAAATCTTTGAGCATTGCCTACGTGTCATCCACTCACAGAAATCAAAAGGTGGAGAGGAAAAAACAGCTCAAATCATAGTGATTGGTACCTTTGAAGATGAAGCTGACAAGTGCTCAGAAAAAATTGAAACTAAAAACCAAAAGTTTCTAAAGCGTCTTCTACCAGAGTTTGAAAAAGAAATCATCTACTCAAGTCTCCATCCTAAGAATGTGATCTTCTCTTTGAATGCAAGCTGTCCTGGGGAAGCTGGTAAAAAATGTATCGATCAAATATGCACCAAAATTTCCACCAAATGTGCAGGCAATCCAGTACAAGTCCCCATTCAATACCATGCTTTAGAATTTTTGTTAAATGAGATGGCTAAAAATCTGAAAAGAGATGTTCTCACAAGGGAGGAATGTTTTCTAGTAGCTGAACAAAAGCTCCACTCTGAAGAAGATTCTTTCGATGCAGCATTAGAGTTCCTCGATCAGCTAAATGTGATCTTTTACTTCCCAAATATCCTTCCGAGTGTGATTTTTGTTAACACTCAAGTTCTTCTTGACAAAGTGACCGAATTAGTGTTAGCCATCCATAAACTACGACATAATTTATTGGATAAGTTATTAATTTTTACTCAACCCTGGCAGAGATTCAATGACCATGCTCTTGTGTCTGAAGAGTTCTTAGCACAGAGTTCCCATTTTGGAAAGCACTATATATATGTACCAAAATGCTTCACTCCAAAGGAGTTAGTTGATCTCTTTAGTGAGCTTCTCGTCTTTGCCAGGTTCAATGAGAAAGAGTTCTTTGTACCAGCTCTTCTTCCCGTGTTGTCCAAGGAAGGATTAGATGGTCATCGTGTCGACCAGTCATCTGCAGCTGCTCCTGTTGTAGTATCTTTTGCTGGTGCCATTCCATGTCTTGGCGTCTTCTGTGCCTCAAT
Source organism: Tethya wilhelma (assembly GCA_964030475.1). Taxonomy (NCBI): domain Eukaryota; kingdom Metazoa; phylum Porifera; class Demospongiae; order Tethyida; family Tethyidae; genus Tethya; species Tethya wilhelma. The sequence continues at coordinate 2,921,788 of CAXIPT010000002.1, forward strand.
TGTTCATCTCTTGTCGTCAAAGAATCACCATCCTTGTCCTTGGGAGTTGAAGATGGACTCCGACTCCACCACACCTAGCTGTTTGTACCGCAATTGTGTAGAATTCAAAATCTCCGATCATCCAGGAACAGTAATTTTTATTGATTCATTCAAACATTTTGAAATCCACATTCGTCTTCCAGAATGTGCATCAGACAATGCCACTGTGAACACAATCTGTTCTCTAGTACGCAATGCTGTGTTTGATGCTATCAGAAATGCGGATCTTGCTCTCCACTACAAGATCAGTGAACCCTCTCTGTGCTTGCTGTGTCCGTGCAAAGTGAATGAAAGTCATGGTGCAAAAATAGCTCCAAAATTTTTTATCTGTTCTAAAGACAGTGACTTTTGTGGCATACTTGCTCCAAATCATCTGGTGTGGTCTGAAGAACAATCTGTACCCCCCATCACTCATCTTACTGAAAGTGATATCCCTCAACTCATGGAGAAACTGGCACCCCATGCTCCCAAATGGTCAATATTAGGAACAGCTCTTGGGTTTACACCAAGTGAACTTGATCTTATAGCTGCCAAGCCTCGTCTCTTCCATGGTGCTCCCACAACCTACCTCACTGAAATGTTGTACCAATGGGTTCAATGGAGCCCATCAGACAAGACACACGCAAAGTATGCAACGTTAGATGAATTGAGACAAGCTCTGAGGAGCCGAATTGTAGGACTTGGTGCTTTGTCAGAAATCATTTGAATCACTGAGTTTTTGCTTGTTTGCTTGACAATGTTTGTTTTTTTGAATAAGCTTGAAAAGTTTGTTTTTTTGTTTTTTTTCTTTTTTTTCTTTTTGTCATAATTATGTTTATTATGGTTGCTTTTGTGACATTAGATTGTTGCATGTCTTGGTTCTCAATTCTTGTAGTTGTTTGTAAGCGTGGCCACATAGTCTTTTGATTTAATTTTTTTTGTCAGTAAATTGAAGCAATTTATTGCTGTTTGTGTGTGTGTTATCTATATAATATTAAATGTTAAGGTTAATAAGTTACTGGTAGTAAATGTTTTGGTTATCTTTATCTCATGAGTCATGGAAATGCATTGTGTTTCATCTGTAGTTTTTGTGTTATATCCACAATACAATTTATTCAGTTCTTTGTTTTGCTATTGTGCAATATTGAGTATATACAGTTTGTAAAATTTTCAGTGATTAACTTACGCAGGCTAATGTGCATGCGTGACACCGCTGCGTGACCACGTGAGTGTGTTTCCTGGACCACCGGCATGCAGTCAGACCAGTATACTACTCCTTAGCCTGAAAATTTGTACAGTAATGATTCTTATCTCCTAAACATTAAAAATAACTGACTAGGGGTTAACCTTTATCTTTAGCTTTTCCTTTTTTCCTAATGGTTTTCTTCGCTTGATGCTTGTTTGTTGACTGACATTGGTACGAAGATTATTCTCAATAATTATACTGATATGTACCATGTGTTTGTACTTATACTTCTATTCTGTGTCTATGTTTTACTATTATAATAGCTACTGCCTACTACATCCGTACATTGAGTTCATCGTAAACCGCAATGGCGTGTTGGACTGAAGTTAGTTTTCCACCAAAATTTCTTAGGATGAATTGTTGAGAGAGTTGAAAAACAAGCAATAATATTATATAAAAGTAACTTTTATAATTATACGAATAATAATCACCTGTTATCACAATATCATGCATTCAAGACTTATCAAGCCACTGTGAAACTGCCTGCATGTGATCCGTATGGGGAATCCATGGATTCGGTACACAGCATCTGAAACCATTATAGTTTGGAGAAGGTAACCCATTCTCTGTAAAGTAAGATGAAAAGAACGGTTTTGAAACTTGTTGCAATTGTACAGTTGCAGTGAATGCTGCTGGAATGATCTTGTGACTTTGCACATGCGCAATTAGATCATATTCATAATCACGTGATCTGTGTTGTGGGCGTGTCTCGTATTTTGACAAAAATCTACTGATGTAACGCTCAAGAGCAACTGAAGATATCTCGAGCTATTTCAATACTATTTACACCACCATAATGGCTAGCAACCCCAAGAAAGACAAGACAGAGACAAAACCAAAACGTAAGTTGATTCTTACTCTCAGGTGACAGACCACAGCCACTAAAGTTTGCAAAAACTCAACCTATGCTAAATTTTAACTGCCTAAAGTCAAGTCGGCTGTGGGTGGTCGGTTGCATGCCTGGCTCAGCTGTGGGGGCTCATTTCCTGATACTACTGTTATGTATAAAAGCATAGAAATTAGAAAGTCTTGCTGACATACCGGGGCATTGTAAATACATATATACCGTCTAAATTTTGGGCATAATTGTATGCTGGCCTGGTCATCATTACCATGAATATTAAAGTGTGGTGTTGTCCTGCATTCATGTTATGTCCTGCAAAATTTATGATAGTATCCTGTAGAATTAAGGTTGGCAAGTATGTGACTTTTAATCAACAAACATAATAGTTGACATGTGATATACTTGGCAATGACAATTGTATAGTATTTTTGATATCCATTGCAGTACTATGTATAATGTGTCCAGGTAGATATAGTACAGTTTCATTGCCGTTACAAAAATGCCTTGATCTGATCAGCACTATAATAGTATTGTGGTAGAGTAGGATTCAGCAAACCCAGGTTATTCTGACTCTATAGAGACTCCAATCAACAGTGAACTGTACTCAAGGCCTATATAATGGCATAACCCACATGTGATGCAATTAAGTACATAACTAGCAGCTGGTCCTGTATTTTCATCATTCATTTGAGCCTGTTCTTCCTACATATATATATAGTATTATTGTATCCACAAGAATCTAGACACTCAAGTTGACAAGTCATATATTATTATGGTGTATTTTTTTTCAATTCCCCTTTTCTCTCCTTTTTCACCCCTTAAAGGATCAGCGTCTGGCCTGTGAGTCGGACTAATCAAAATCTTGACAATAAATTTATCACCAAAGTCGTAGACAAATTGGTGCTTGGGGGGTGTTCATATACTCCCAATCATACTGCTTGTACAATTGTTACATTCCTAAAAATTAATGTCAGAACTAGCTTCTGCTCGTTGTTAGATTCTTTTTTGTTCATTATAATTGCTTCAACTTACCTCAAAATGTGTCAAAATAATATGCATGCATCCACTCAGACACTCAAAAAAATTTCTGGTATAGCATGCCTCCGCTGAAATTCCTCTAGCTCTGGTCCCTCCCGTGCATGCCCTGATCCCTGCCATGGTGTGTATACAGTTACTCTCTAGTAGATCTGATCTCGAACAGAAATCAGGCTCAGGGGAAATGTTTGTGGTACATGGAATGGTATAATAACCACCTCTTCCTTGGCTGACCAACACTTTGGTTTGCACACATGATGATGACCCTTACCTATAACAACTGAATTATGTTGAAATGCATGTTTGTGGCATGATGAATCATGCTTAGCTCATAGAATAACACATAGCAGAAATGTTTGAAGAGGTAATTTCTTGCTGGTTTTGCATCTAGTTAGGACAATTATTATTTGATGTTAATTGTTCTAAGATATTTTAGATACTGGGGTACCGTACATGTGCATACCTTTACTATACAATTGTATGGTTTACTTTTCTGTTAGTTTCGCTACCCTTTTATCTAGTTGTTTATCTACAGGTGTGTATATGTGTGTGTATGTGTGTATTTGTGTGTGCACGTATGTGTGTGTGTGTGTGTGTGTGTGTGTGTGTGTGTGTGCTCTTCATTGTTTCCATTTGTTCATGGCACTTGTTCCTCTCATCATCATCACATGCATGATGGTCATATAGTGACAGTGACAAACAGTATCATTAAGTTCTATTACAGTGTCCCCTGCCCCGCCCCTCCCTCACTAGTCAGGTCCATCACTGACTGGACTCCATGCATGTAGTGGCTGGTTTTAGTTTAGCTGTCACTGATGATGAAAATATGATATTAGAGTTCTTTTCTCTCAACATGACTGAATGTGTTCATCTCAATCTCTGATNAGTAGATCTGATCTCGAACAGAAATCAGGCTCAGGGGAAATGTTTGTGGTACATGGAATGGTATAATAACCACCTCTTCCTTGGCTGACCAACACTTTGGTTTGCACACATGATGATGACCCTTACCTATAACAACTGAATTATGTTGAAATGCATGTTTGTGGCATGATGAATCATGCTTAGCTCATAGAATAACACATAGCAGAAATGTTTGAAGAGGTAATTTCTTGCTGGTTTTGCATCTAGTTAGGACAATTATTATTTGATGTTAATTGTTCTAAGATATTTTAGATACTGGGGTACCGTACATGTGCATACCTTTACTATACAATTGTATGGTTTACTTTTCTGTTAGTTTCGCTACCCTTTTATCTAGTTGTTTATCTACAGGTGTGTATATGTGTGTGTATGTGTGTATTTGTGTGTGCACGTATGTGTGTGTGTGTGTGTGTGTGTGTGTGTGTGTGTGTGTGTGCTCTTCATTGTTTCCATTTGTTCATGGCACTTGTTCCTCTCATCATCATCACATGCATGATGGTCATATAGTGACAGTGACAAACAGTATCATTAAGTTCTATTACAGTGTCCCCTGCCCCGCCCCTCCCTCACTAGTCAGGTCCATCACTGACTGGACTCCATGCATGTAGTGGCTGGTTTTAGTTTAGCTGTCACTGATGATGAAAATATGATATTAGAGTTCTTTTCTCTCAACATGACTGAATGTGTTCATCTCAATCTCTGATTCTCTCTCTCTCTCTCTCTCTCTCTCTCTCTCTCTCTCTCTCTCTACAGGTGCCCGCCTCACTGCTGACAATGTAGTTAAAGTACTACAGCAAGTGAGAGTCTCAGAGTGGTGGAGAAGCGAGAAATTGAACTTCATCGGGAGAAAGATACTGGACATATCACAGGAACAACTCCAACTGATCACCAGCTCCTGTACTACTGATGAGCAACGTCTACAAGTTGTAGTCTCATTTTGGCTCTCAAGATGTCCTTTTGCCTCTTGGAGATGGTTGATATGGAATCTTGAAGATTGGGATGAGGATGTCAATTATATTCCTCCGGAGATATATGGCTTTTCTGAACCATTGACTGGTATGACATAAAGTAATACCAGCATACAAACCAGCTCACATGACATTTCTCACGTATAGCCATATATACATGCTGAATTTGAAACCATGCACGAACACAATTGTGTTTTCTAAAGAGTAAGCATACTGAGTTGTTTGTGGTCCCATATGTGATTGCATGCATGGTTCACACTCCCGGTACAGGCCTGTAGCCAGCTGGGGGGATTTACCTGATCATGAACCATCCTTGCAAAATACTGATATTCATATTATTTAATTATTCACTGACAGACCGACTGGTGTACATGTCACACAGTCTGATATCATCCATGACTGCTTATACTGAACTCCCTTTTTAAAATACTGGCTACGGGCCTGGAATAGCTTATAATTATATAATATTCTCACTTTGTCATCATAATACACTCATACTGAGCCACTCCCAAGTCACTGTTGGTACGACTAACAATTTTGATTTTTGATTATTATTAATATTCGTTTTTCTCCACAGACTCCAATATGAATGTTGAGACTCTAATGTCACTATTAAACACTCTGACTGTGGACAGACTGGGAATTTATCTTGGAATACCACTCCGTTGGAGAGCAGAGATACGACGACAGAGTACAACAGAAGAAGAAAAGAAACAGAAGTTCATAAAATATTTTTTAACCTGCAGTCCGTTTGCAGCTGACCTTACTTATATAGCTGGTCAGCTGTACTATTGGGAGCAAAAAAGTGTTCTAGAGCAAGTGAAGAAATACCTACAGATAGTACCAGGTACAGCTGGTCAGACAATGACATTGTGTACGTGTATATAGTGTACAGTATAATGTGTGCATATGGGCATTGATCATTAATGCACACATACTATATCAACATAAATAACTAGCATAACTGGTGATTTAAAGCAATAATATTATATTAATTTTATGTATTGTAATTACTATATTATAATAACTTTTTATATAAATATTATTATAACAATTTTATGTCAAAAAAATCATCAAAGCATGCAACATGAACCATGGTTTTGTGTGTTCATCTTTCGTTATTAGAGCCCACCCTCACTCTCAGCAATCTTACTGAAGCTCTGAAGCTGGTCCCTGACTCTGAATTTGATGGACTGCCATACTGGTTCAACATACCACAATCAAAGACAAAGGAGATGAAGAGAGATTGTGATTTGTCGGAATTCAAGAATTCTCTCCTCCAACTCTTTCTTGATCACCACCCCTGCCCATCTTGGAAGACCATAGCCTATGTAGTTTATAGGAAGGGAGAGTATGGAGCACTGGAAGTGATTCAAAGAGATTACTGCAGAGGTGATTCTGTTGTGCATGTGACACTGTGTGTTCATATTATAGTTGTTCTGTGTCATTATTTTAGACATTGTATTCTAATCAGCTGCTTATATAAAAGTGATAAATTCCCTGAGTGATTTAATTCTGTTGTGCATCTATATTAGTCTCGTGCCCAGACTCCTCCCCTCTTGGTTCATCTAAGTCAGCAAGTTACAAATGATTATACATAATCCAGGTCTTCTACTCTGAGACTCACTATAAGTCTTGCAAAGCAAAGATGCAGCAATCTGATTGGCTTTACCTATAGTATATGCATCAGGACCAAACCTACGCTTGAAAAGTCACATGCATGTATGCATGACATATAATGTTATGCATTCGCCGAGTGAACACTCAACCAGAACCAAGAAATCTGTCATATACCACCAGACCCTCAATTTTTTCCCTTAATTACATGTCTAGGCATGAGAATATGTATGTATAACTAATTCATCATGTTCAAGTTAAGTAATAATAATTATTTGTGTGTGACTGTGCGATGTGTGCATAATAAATTGACAGTGTCCACTTAGTATGTGTGTGTCCACACACACACACACACACACACACACACACACACACACGCACACATGCACATGCACATGTACACACACACATGCATCAGATCCTCACTCTATATAAATTATAGGCATGAATCTTCAAGATCTCTGTTTAAAGACTATCGTATCATTTATAGAAAATAATGAAGACATTGATTTGTTGCCTCTGCCAAAGAGACTAAAACTGGCTATTTCAAATTACAGTTAATTATCACATCTTCAGCTAACACTAAAAGTACCATTTGCCAGGTCCTGCTCATATTACCACTCTTTCTTTTGTGACACTCTATAAGACTATGGAATCAGCTGCCAGCTAGCATCGTCTATTCTGAGAATATTGAGAGCTTCAAGTCACATTTATTGCAACACCTTTACTAAATTAATAATTATTTGGCATTATTGATATTTGAAGGTGTTCATTGATTGAAATGTTAAAGGATTGCATTCTTGATTTACTGAACTCTCGTTATTATTATGCGCATGCGCGCAATATGATTGGGGCGAGCCTGCGCGAGCCCCACATAGTCTTGTAAACGATAAAATTTCTACTTGCTTGCTAGCTTATTTGTAGACGGTGGACACTTTCTGTATATTCAAATTATTCGAACGTGGTGTTGCAATATTAAAATTGATTTTTTTATGCAATATCACGTGTTAACTATTAATGTAGTAACTTTTCATGTCATGTGCCCGAAATTGAGACATGCTAATACTTTTTGCAGCACTGCCCATTCCTACACTGCTTATTTTTTGAAATTTTTGCTACTTGTTAATAACTTTTGCATCGATTGGTTTTGACATCAAATAGTTTGACATTGATAACTTTAACATCGAGTAAAATATTGACATCAATTGGTTTTGACATCGATTAAAATTGGACATCAATTGATTAGAATTTAATTGACATGATTAGTTTTTGACATCGATTAGTTTGACATTGATAAGTTTAACACAACATCAAAGTTTTGTCATCGATTGGTTTTTACATCTATTGGTTTTAATATCGATCAGAATTTGATATCGATTGTTTTTGACATCGATTGGTTTAAAACTTGATATCGATTGGTTTTGACATCGATTTGTTTTAACATCGATCAGAACTTGACATTGGTTTTAATTGACATCGATTGGTTTTAACATCGATCAGAATTTGACATCGATTGGTTTTGACATTGATTGGTTTTAACATCGATCAGTATTTGACATCGATTGGTTTTAACATCGATTGGTTATAACATCGATCAGAATTTGACATCGATTGGTTTTGACATCGATCAGAATTTAACATCGATTGGTTTTAACATTGATCAGAATTTGACATCGATTGGTTTAAACATAGATCAGAATTTGATATTGATTGGTTTTGAGATCGATTTTTAACATTGATCAGAATTTGACATCGATTGATTTTAACACCGATCAGAATTTGACATCGATTCGTTTTAGTTGACAAGATTGGTTTTAACATTGATCAGAATTTGACATTGATTGGTTTTGACATCGATTGGTTTTGACATCGATCAGAATTTTACATCAATCAGAATTTAAACATCGATTGGTTTTGACATCGATTGGTTTTAACATCGATCAGAATTTGACATCGATTGGTTTTGACATTGAGTGGTTTTAACATCGATCAGAATTTGTCATCGATCGGTTTTGACATCAATCAGAATTTGACATCGATTGGTTTTGTTTGACTTCTATTGGTTTTAACATAGATTGGTTTTGACATCGATCAGAATTTGACATTGATTGGTTTTGACATCGATTGGTTTTAAACATTGATCAGAATTTGACATAGATTGGTTTTACCATTGATCAGAATTTGACATCGATTGGTTTTGACATAGATTGGTTTTAACATCGATCAGAATTTGATATTGATTGGTATTGACATCGAATATTTTTAACATTGATCAAAATTTGACATCGATTTGTTTTAACATTGATCAGACTTTGATATTGATTGGTTTTAACATCGATCAGACTTTGATATTGATTGGTTTTAACATCAATTAGAAGTAAATTTTGATATTGATTGGTATATGACATCAATAGGTTTTAACATCAATTAGAAGTAAATTTTGATATTGATTGGTTTTGACATCGATTGGTTTTGACATAGAGTGGTTTTAACATCGATTGGGTATAACATTGATCAGAATTTGACGTAGATTGGTTTTAACATCGATCAAAGTTTGACATCGATCAGTTTTGACATCGATCAGAATTTAAACATCGATCGGTTTTGACATAGATTGGTTTTAACATCGATCAGAATTTGACATCGATCGGTTTTGACATCGATCAGAATTTTACATCGATCAGAATTTTAACATTGATTGGTTTTGACATTGATTGGTTTTAACATCGATCAGAATTTGACATCGATTGGTTTTGACATCGATCAAAATTTGACATTGATCAGAATTTGACATCGATTGCTTTTGACATTGAGTGGTTTTAACATCGATCAGAATTTGACATTGATCAGTTTTGACATCGATCAGAATTTGACATTGATCAGTTTTGACATCGATCAGAATTTGACATTGATTGGTTTTGACATCGATTGGTTTTAACATCGATCAGAATTTGACATCGATTGGTTTTGACATGGATTAGTTTGACATTGTTTGGTTTTAACATCGATCAGAATTTGACATCGATTGGTTTTGACATGGATTAGTTTGACATTGTTTGGTTTTAACATTGATCAGATTTGACGTCGATTGGTTTTGACATCGATTGGTTCTAGCATTGATCAAAATTTGATATCGATTTGTTTTGACAACGATTGGTTTCGGTTTTGACATCGATAAGTTTTGACATCGATATAGATTAGTTTGACATTGTTTGGTTTTAACATCGATATAAATTTTTATTCTTAGGAATAATCTGGTAGTCTAGAGATTGCAGTTAATTAATTGCCACAGCCTACGGAAAGGAAAGCATGAAACATTGAAAATACCATCATTTTACTTTGTTTGAATGTCTTTTAGACAGTATGCATATGTAATCACCTTAGATGTGGACAATAATGATGTGAGATTCTTTAATTAGACTGGTTCTTCACTAATTGTAAGTCTTGAGCTTCACCGAGTAACTGCATGTTAATCTGCTGACGACAATCATTAATCGTGTCGCCTTAATGAACTAGCTGGACAAGACTATTATATGACAGAGCCCTCCCTGATAGGAGGTACGAGGTAGGAGAAGTAGTAATAATTAAATAGATATTGTGAGGATCCACGGAGAAAACGGCTTGTTGATTTAAATTCTAAGGGATTGCTTCCTTGATCTTATTATGCGTATGCGCGTTCCTATGATAAGATGGTCACGTGATATTTGTGTAGGAGGGCCTCGTATCAGTGTTGACTGGCAAGCCTTATGTGAAGCCAATACTAGCTACTCTATTGGAGCCTTAACACCACCCCAATGGCTACTAATTCCGAGAGAGAGACAAAATTAAAGCGTAAGTTAACTACCTATACAATCTCCAGTTTATTTTTTGACTCATTGCCTCCAATTAAGTTACCGTGCCAGGCACAAGCTGACAGTTGAACTACCCTGCTCCCGACCCTCCTTCCCACTAGTTAGATCTATCACTGACTGACCTATGATATTAGAATTAGTATCTTCTCAACATGTGTTCATCTCAATCTCTGATTCTTTCGCTCTACAGGTGCCCGTCTCATTGCTGACAATGTAGTAAAAGTACTACAGCAAGTAAGGGTGCCAGAGTTTGGTTATTGGAGTGAGTTGAAGAAATGGGAGTTCATTGGGATAAGGATACTGAACATATTAGAGGAACAACTCCCTCTGATCACTAGCTCCTGTACTACTGATGAGAAACGTCTACAAGTGTTGGTCTCATTTTGGCTCTCAAGATGTCCTTATGCCTCTTGGAGATGGTTGATATGGAGGCTTGAAGTTGTGGATGTCAGTGATATTCCTCAGGAGATGTATGAGTTCTCTGAACCATTGACTGGTATGACATAAAGCAATGCCAACATACAAACCAACTTACATGCGATATTCCTCACATGTATTTTAGTCGTGGATTTTATAGCAGTATAAATTTAAAACCATGCATTAACATGATTGCATGTGATAGTGTCAGTATGCATGTTCAGTATAGTTTGTGCTGACTCATTGTGTCATGTATAGCTATAATGTTTTTTTCCCATGACCAGTCAAATTACATGCTTCTAAGTAGATTATATTCACTAGGCTCCCTAGCACACTCAGTTTATAGCCACTACTCACAGTCGGGTAGGCCACGGACTATAAATTCAGTTCAAGTTCTTTATTAGTTTATAATTGCCTCTATACAGATGCCAATATGAATGTTGAGACACTGATGTCACTGTTAAATACTCTGACTGTGAAAAGACTGGGAGACTGCTTTGGAATACCAAACAGCAAAGATAAAGAAATTACACGACACTGTAGAACAAAAGAAGAAAAGAAACAAAAACTTATAAACTATTTTGTACAATATAGTCCCTTTGCAGGTGACCTTACTTATATTGCTGGTCGGCTATACTACAGGGAGGAGACAAGTGTTCTGGACCGAGTAAAGAGATACCTACAGATAGTACCAGGTATATATTATGTGTCAGTTGCCTTACAGTATGCATGTGTGACAATTACAAATGTGTCCATGAATGTCTCAATATCATGAAAAACTAACTATTTTAATTACTCTTTGATTTAAAACCTATAACATAATATGTTTATATTATATCGATAGATTAGTATATAATTAGACTTGATATAATGTATATACCTTCCAAAAACGATTTAAAATTACTGGCAATTTTAAAATCCAAAATTTAAAATCAAATTGAATAAAAATCAATCAAAATTTTATGCCACACACACTGTTGGCAATATAATATGCAATACTAAAGATCTAATTAAGTAAATGGAATGCATGGTTTTGCATAATTATATCTTCATCTTTCATTATTAGAGTCCACTTTCACTCTCTGTAATCTTACTAAAGCTCTGAAGCTGGTCCTTGACTCTCAATGGGGTGTGTATAGACTGCCAATGTGGCTTGACATACCACCATCAAAGACAAAGGAGATAATGATGCGTTACAATCTGCCAGAACTCAAGAATGCTCTCCTCCAACTCTTTCTTGATGACCACCCCTGCCCCTCTTGGAAGATTGTAGCCTTTGGAGTTTATAGGATGGGAGAGTATGGAGCATTGGAAGTAATTCAAAGAGATTTTTGCAGAGGTGAAATGTGTTTGTATATGCAGATGTTCCGTGGTTTTTTTTAGACATTGCATGTAGCTATTCTGCATGAGTGGCTTCTTAATCATTATATATAATATTGATCAGTGAAGAGTGATTTCTGTTGTGTATGTATTAGTCACGTACCCAGACCCCTCTCCTCTCCGAGGAAAAGGGGGTCTAATAAAAACTTACAATGTTCTTGATTCTGCCGCTAAGTCAGCTGGTCATGAAAGATTTAAATTATTTACAAAATGCATGCAGGCGTTCATGCAATCTCATGACATTGTGCATGCAAAGCAAAGAGCTCCAATCTGATATACCATGGCTTACCTACATGAAGACCAACATAGACTATACTTGCAGTTGAAAAGTCACATTATTATATATAACACATGCATTCTGTATAAACCTATAATTGGAATACTCATGCAAATTCCTTTCCCAGAACCAATTAATAAAAAATCTGTCATGTTGTAACACCAGAACCTTTTTTCCTCACGTACGAGGGAGTGGTCTAGGTATGAGACTTATAATGTATGTACAATAATTATGTCATTGTGTCCATAATTATAGTAGATAGGCAGTTATAGCTTAGTATGCATATAATAAATTATTTCTGTATGTGTGTGTGTGTGTGTCTGTGTGTGTGTACAGACACGTCAGAGTCACTCAGAGTATAAAGTTTAGGAATTCCAAAAGCCTGGCAGTGCATGATTAAATTATTATTAATATTTTTTTGATTTACATGCAAGGCTAAACACACACACACACACACACACAAACACACACACACATGCACACACATGCACACACACACACCCATGCACACACCCACAAACACACACACACACACACACACACATGCACACACACACACACACATATACACAAACACACACACCATATCCTCACTCTATAGGCATCAATCTTCAAGATCTCTGTTTAAAGACCATCTTATCGTTTGTAGAAGATGATGAAGACATTGATTTGTTGCCTCTGCCGAAGAGACTAAAACTGGCCATTTCAAATTACAGTTGTTGCACCTTCAACTAACTAAAATATCATTCCCTTAGGTACATATTATACTGGTATTCCTGAAAAATAGTGTGTATATCCGTGTGTGTGTGTGTGTGTGTGTATGTGTGTGT